>JANTPZ010003529.1:0-12837 GCA_025593235.1 Vachellia pachyceras
GGAAATTAGCCAAGCCTTGCCATCAAGAACTCCATGCTACTGTGTGCGTATTATTCTTCTCTGTGCGTGAATGGACCTTCGTGTGTGGCCGAGAAAACACTGATCTGGTCCCTCCAAGAAGACGTCGCTGTGCTTGCTAGAATTTTTCAGTGGCCGCTGGAATGAATTCTTCAAGCTTGTGTGCGTGCCGCTCGTGGTCTCCCTATGCGCCCCTCCTCAAGTAAATGGATGGGGATTTATAAATACAGAGGTGTGGCTATTAGGTTTAGTGTTTGTGCTGCCACGTATCCCAAGCGTCTCCCTGGATGAATTAATTAATACTTGTTGGAATTGATTGAATCTTGGTGGCCCCGTGTATCTCTCCCGTTGTGCGTGCTTCAAGGAATAGATAATGGGTTCAGTGGACTAATGTGTGGCGTGAATGTATTCCTCAAGGCAATTTTAATAGTAATATAATATAATATATGACATAATATAAATAAATAGATTTTTTAGATCCGTGATTTGAATTTTAAACACAGAATCTTAGATTTCCTAATTCAAATTCAAAATCAAGATTTAGTAATTTGAATTTAGAATCTTCTAAGATTATATTGATAGATATATTAATTCAAATTTATCTTTTGATCTCAATTTCTTCCACAAATATCTTAATTGGCTTTTATTTCATAAAATAATCATTAATAATAATTAAAGCAATTAAGCTCAATAAAAGCCAAATAATATCACTAAAATCCCAAAAAATGCTGTAAATCCACTTGATAAAATATGATTATTTCAGGGTCCCTATGATTCGATCCATGTTTCATATATATATACACATCGGATCTCATCTCGACATGCTACACTATTGCCGAGACGACATAACTTGTATTTCTTCTCTACCATATCAGCATTCCTGCTGCCTTACTAGTGAATACAAGTGTCTCATCTTTGAATACTCCTCTTAAGTATCAAAGACGGTAGCTCATGTGAGAGATCCTACCTCACCTGCCTGTACGACATACTAGACATTGTATACTTGTACACAGACACATGAATCAATGATAAGAAATTGAATACTTTAATCATAAATTCAATACATAGTATCTGCAATTTTACATTTTGTGCATACTAGTAGCCCTTACATGCTTCTCAAACATTTCTTTGGCTATTGGTTTAGTCAAGGGATCTGTGACCATATTCTTTGTCAAAATGTATTGTACATTTATCACTTTCTATGCTGCATAATCTCTCACAAAGTTATACTTAATATCAATATGTTTTCTCTTGCTATGATATTTGGGGTCTTTTGTGTATGCTATGACTGTAGTATTGTCAGAATATATTAACATTGGATTTGTACTCTCATTTCCAAACCCAAGGTGTTCAATAAACCTTTTCAACCATATAGCCTCTTGAACTGCCGCAGTGTGAGCCACAAATTCAGCTTCCATTGAATGCAGGGTTATGAACGTCTACTTCTTGCTACTCCAACTTATGGCGCCATTATTTAGTAAGAAGGTATAACCTAAAGTTGACCTTCATTCAACTTCGTCTCCACCTGCATCAACATCAGAGATTCCAAGAAGCTGCAAATTGCTTCCTTAATAAGTTAGTGCATAATTCGTTGTTTCCTTTAAGTATCGCAGAATCCTTTTCATAGTTTTCCAATGCTGCTCATCAGTATTTGATTCGAACATACTTACCAGTCCAATTGGGAAACAAATATCTGATCTTGTACACATCATTGCATACATTAGACTTCCAACGGCACTAGCATAAGGAATTCTTTCCATTCTTTTCTTAGTTGATTCAGTCTTGGGACACATTTCAAGATTCAAGCTAACTCCAATAGCAGACGTGCCTCAACAGGTGAGAAGGTGTCCTCGTAATCGATACCTTTTTGTTGTATATACCCCTTCGCTACCAGACGTGCCTTATACTTGTCAATTGATCCATCCACTTTTCTTTTTATTTTGAGAACCCATTTTTTGCCAATGGCCTTTCGACCTTTTGATAGATTAATAAGTTCCCAAACTTTATTCTTTTTCATTGAATCAATGTCTTCTTCCATTACTTTCTTCCATTCATCCTTGGCAGGGCACAATAAGGCTTCTTGTACAGAACGTGGCTCATCATCTCCATCTGGAGTGACCATGAGTGCTTCCCCCTCTATTGGGAAATGCTTCTTAAGTACATTTCCCGTGTCACTCATTCTTGTAGAAACCTCTTTTCTCTTTCGTTTCTCTTGTCTCAGCCTTTGTAAAGGCCTTTATGAGCCTTCTGATCACCCACTCAAATCGATATATTGAGACGATTGGGGATCATTAGATCGATCTGTACTACCTTGTTCTTGTGTCTCATAAAGAGATACTGCTTGATCTATCTCTCCTCTGCTAGAAAATTCACTTTCCAAAAATATGGCATCCTTTGATTCAATTTCAGTTACGATTCCATCTTTATTTTCACTAATGAAAATGTATCCTTTGAATTATTTTGAGTATCCTATAAAGATGCATTTATTTCCTCTAGGACCCAACTTCCCATACTTATGGGAATCGTTATGAACATATGCAACCGACCCACAGGGTCTTAAGATACTCAGATCTGGCTTGCGTTTTGTCCATAACTTATAGGGCGTAGAAGTAACTGCCTTTGAGGGTACACGGTTAAGTATAAAGGCTGCTGTTAATAAAGCATCACCCCAATATGAAACTGGTAGGTTTGCTTGAGCCATCATTGACTAACAATGTCTAGAAAAGTTCTATTTCTTCTTTCAGACACTCTATTTTGTTGCGGAGTGCCAGGGATAGTTAGTTGCCTAATTATCCATTTTTCTTCACAGAGCTCTTTGAACTTATCGGATAAGTATTCACGACCTCATCAGTACGTAATACTTTAATTCTACGTTCCATTTGATTCTCTACTTCATTCTTGTATTATCTAAAACACTCTAGTGCTTTAGACTTATGTGAGATCAAATAGACGTGATCATATTGTGAAAAGTTATTAGTAAAAGTAATAAAGTACTAAGCTCCGTGCCTAGCCCTCACACTCATGGGACCACATATATTAGAATGGACCAAATCCAATGGATTTTCAGCTCGAGTTCCTATACCGAAAGGTTTTCTAGTTGCCTTGCTAGCTAGACAATTTTCACACAAGGCCATTTCCATGTTTGGAACTTCACCTAGTAAACCTTCTTTTGCTAGTTTAATCATTCGATTCTGACTTATTTGCCCTAGTCCAGCATGCCAGATATTTATATCAACATTATATCGGAGGAACTAACGAAACATTCATGCAAGTTAAAATCACCAATAACATCCATTACAAAGAACTTCCCTGAGAGGAAAACTAAACCGTAAAAGGTCCAGTTGCTAAAAATGTAAGCAACTTTGCCATGAAAGTTCACATTAAACCCATAATTCAAAAGACATAGTACAAAAACTAAATTTTGTCAGATGTCCGGTGTATGAAGCACATCATGTAAGATTAAGGTTTTTCCACCACGTAGAGCTAATCTGCATGTGCCTATGCCTTTGACCTTGATCTTCGCATTATTGCCAACATAAAGCCATTTGCATTGATGCGGCAACCGACGGTAATCCATGAAGGATCCTCGATCCTTCGTTACATGGTCTGTTGAGCTTGAGTCTTTTCGTGATCATTTCGTCCAGGGCAATCCCTTGCGAAGTGACCCATCTTCTGGTAGGCATATCATTTGACCTTATTCAGGTTAACTTTCTTCATGACGCCTTTAGATCCCTTCTTCTTGAATTGCTTTCTACCCTTTTTGAATTTAGGGACATCATTCTTGCCTTTTCCAAGAAATTTCTTGCCCTTCTTAAAATCGGGCTTAGCATTAGAAAGGCCTGCATTCTCAGTATAGTAGGCATGCCTAGAAGTTTTGTATGCCTCTAGGCGTTCATCCTCAAGCTCAAGGTACATCACAACATCATCAAAAGTGATGATGTTATCGTTATGGGTAAAGTTTACTTTCATATGTTCTCAACTATTGGGAAGTGATCTGATTACAACCCGCACTTACTGCTCATCAGTAGTGTATGTCCAGCTTCTTGGAGCTCTCCAATCATGTTTGACATGTCTTAAAGATGCTGCTTCATGGGTATATTTCCCCGAAGCTCATATGTGTCAAACTTGATCGTCAGCCTCCTAAGTTTGGTGGTTGACGTTCCACCAAACTTGTATCTAAGAGCTGCCCACATGGAATGTACAGTTAGATGTTTTTCATACTGACACATTAGGTAATATTCCATTGTGCTCAGCAGGGTGACTCTTGCAATACTGTTCTTTTTTTTCAAGCTTGTTTTAATTCCAGATTCCTTCTATGCTGGGCTGTAGTCCTTACTTCAGGTTCCACCAAAATGGTGGTCAGTGGCTCAAGGGCCTCCTGTTCCTCCAATATATACTGCACCTTATAGTGCCAGATATCCCAGTTGTCACCATTCAACTTTTCCCCTTTATTCTACTCGGCAATTATGCTCTTTATTGCCATTTCCAAGTATGAGGTGACTGAGTATTTTATAGACAAATGTTTTCTTATAGAGCTGAGTTTTTAGAGATTATATAGCACAACATAGTATACAATATCTTATACTTATATTATTCTTGACAAGAAGATAATTTCATTACTAGATCTGTGATCAGGAGAATACGTTTATACCTCCCATCACACAAACACTAGTAACTACATTATTTTCTTTTAAGAATTTTATATAAGTACTTCTTAAATTGTTAACTTTTAGAAGTTTCATTTTCTAAAAGCTTCCACTTATCAATAAGTGTAACATAGTGACATATCATGTGAATAAGAATAACGATTTCATAACAATTCATATAAACTAAACATGTCACATTTCACACAACAATACACTACATCATGTTATGAACACATTAACAAAACATAGAGGGAAAACACATAAATCTAAAGTACAACACATCTTTTGATATTTGCAATACAATAGTCGATGATTTGTTTCCTTAGTCTTCTAAAGTATTGATTTTTGTTCAGCATAAATCTTGTTGTTCTCTTTACTTCATCAACCCACATGGTTGTTAATGTGAATGTTCCTGTATTTCTAATTGATGCACGATACTTCATCATGACATTCACATAAAATTTTGCAATTTCATTATTAGTTATGCTGTTGACATAGCGCGTAATGATGCTGTATATGATTTTTATATTCTTAACTCTGGCCATTTTCATTGCATCATATTCAACTATTGTCACAGCCATGGTGGGGAAAAAAGGTTGGTCGAACATCCTTATCACTTTTTTTGAAGTTTTGAGGTAAATGAGAATGAGGACTTAGGACCAAGATCGGAGTAAACCTCTTGAGGTTCCTCTTGACTTCCCTCAAAGTTCTGATCTGGATCTTCTGGATCCTCCTCGGGGTCTTTTTTAGGTTCCCCTTGAGGATCTTTTTTCAAGACCCTTTTCAAGGTGCATTTCAAACTGTTCTTCCTCAAAATCCTCTTGAAATTGTTGCTCAGGATCCTCGTTAGGAATATGTTCATCCACATATTCAATGTACACTGATCCGTAAGACAGTGTTTCAGTACTATCTAAGATTTCTTGCTCCATTTATTTTTCAAAAAAATTAATTTTGAATTATTATTTTGAAAAATTTCTAGAAATCATTAACTTATCATTGATTTATGTGAAAAACAGATCCTGAAATGCCTTACAAAATAGGTAAATAATATATCACAATGAAGATCTTGTATTTTAGGATTTTTAGGAACAATCAGTGTTTTATTTGGAGGTCCCACGCGCCTACACACGCCCCGAGAAAATTAATTCTAGAAAAATTTGAAAAATGGGATAACACTCACTCTCGGTAGAGGCCCGAGATGAGCACGCGTCACCATAGGGCTATTTTCCTTAACCACGCATTTTCCTTTTCTTGTCACCCTCCCCTTTTTTATTGTTGATTTAAATATTTTTTACTGTCTTATCTTTCAAATAGCCCTCTAATTAGCTCGGGTGGTAAGATGCAAGGTTTACAACCTTGCGCTCGGGGGTTCGAATCCCACGGATAGCGTTTAGGGTGTGAGTGTTTTTTTTTTAATTGAAATGGCGCCGTTTTTTACCATCTACACAGGCTAGTTGGGTTAACCTACCCGACCCATCCGCGCTTGACCCGGTTGCGTGCCGCCACTGCTCACCTTCAACCAGCCGAGTCTGCACAACTCGGCTGGAGGAAAACGGGTCGGGTCTGACAGACCAGACAAACTGTTTCCTTTTTCCTCCGCAACTTTATCGTCCAACGTCGGTTTTTCACGTTTTTGGTGTCCATTTTTTCGTCTCAACGAGCTCTACACAATGGAAGTATTTTTGAATCATGGATCTTTCTCTTTCTATGGAAAAATGTGATGGAACAACCAAGTCATTTTTCCTCCGTAACTTCATAGTCCGATGTTCGTTCTTCCGAGCCTAAAGATGCCGTCTTCCGAGAACCCTGTTTTGGAATGTGGATTTTACGATTTCGTTTTGTGTAAATTTTCGTTCGTTGTATGGATTTATGTTTTGTGCAACCTATTACACTTCAATTATGGATAGGTTCAACCTTTCAAAGACACATAAAATCTAATGAACATAGAAAAACTTCTAGAGAAGCATAAGAACAACAATATTTCACGTATCTATACATACAGACATGCCACTGACCATAAAATCGCAAGATGTACAGCAAAAAAAACCCATGGATCATGAAACTTGTAAAAATTCATATCTTGTGGAATTAAAAATTGCCACATAAACGTTTTTGCTCTGATACACTGAAGGATTTATTGCGTACTTGACAATTCTGACTCTGATTGCAGATACCCACGCGAAACTTGGATCACAGGAGTGGATCCAAAGTATAAGACACAGCAAAAGGATAAAAGGAATAGAAGAGAGAAGAGGAGTCTTTTCAGAGAAGGGAAGGGAGAAATTTTTTTTTCTCCATGCGTTCTGTCATATCAATTTGGGGAACCACTTCCCCATATTTTAACTTCCCAACTCACGGTAACTGTTTCCACACAAAAGCATTTCAAAATTAAACTTTTGGGGAAAATCACCACTTTGTTCCCACATATTCTCTCATTCATACTTTTGCCCCAAAATAGGTTTTAGGCTAATCCACTAAGGGTGGCCCATATTCCAAAAAATATTATATTGATAACTCACTAAATATATCAAAAATATATCTCAATTATACTAAAAATTGGAGAGTTTTTATTGAGAAAACTTTTCTCACATAATTATCTGAAACTCTACAAAATCACATAACATAAGCTAATTTAAATACTCATAAAAAGAAGAAGACACTACTAGAAAATCACATATTAGCGAGGGAAATTAGCGACGACTTTGATATTCCTCTCTAAATAGCTCAATTAGCGAGGAATATAAAATTCCTCTCTAATTTTTAAATTAGCGAGAAAAATTAGCGACGATTTGGATATTCCTCTCTAAATTACCAATTTTGCGAGGAATATTAAATTCCTCTCTAATTTTCCAAATTAGTAAGGGAAAATAGTGACGACTTGTATATTCCTCTCTAAATTTCTCAATTAGCGAGGAATTTAGCGAGAAAATATTATATTCCTCTCTAATTCTTTAAGTTAGCGAGGAAAATTAGCGACGACTTGTATATTCCTCTCTAAATTTCCCAATTAGCGAGGAATTTAGTGAGGAATATTATATTCATATCTAATTCTTTAAGTTAGCTAGAAAAATTAGCGATGATTTGTATATTCGTCTCTAAATTATCCAATCAGTAATCCAATTAGTGCATATTGATTTTTCCTCTCTAAATAGCAAGAAAAATTAGTGAGAGCATATATAAGCATATTTAAATTGTTTAATTAGTGAAGAATTTAGCAAGAACCAATACTTTCTCTCTAATTAGTGAAAAAGATTAGCAAGGGCATATAGCATAATTCTCTTTAAATTGTCCAATTAACAAAGAATTTAATCAAAACTAATATTTAATCTCTAAATAAATAATAAAGGAACTGCAATGAATTATTTTCCTTTCTAAAATTTCATTCACCCCAAAATTTTACCCAAAAAAATCAATTCCCTTTAAAGATTAGCGGGTATGGCCATTTCAAATTTTATTTTGCTCTGGCGCTTTCGTCCTGCAACTTGTGAGGTCAGGTCACGGGGAGAAGAGTTGTTGCAGTGAGCAGTGAAAAGTTGTTTGTTGATTTGACTAATCGGCACAAAAAGAAACTAGCCAGTACGTACATGCTTCAACCTCACACTATCTATCCAACCTCTCAAAACCCTCATTCAAGACTCTTCCTTTTGGTATCTGATGCTCAAAACATTCCCTAGCTTCTATGCCTTCCATCTATTCTCGCTGCTGGAGGCAATCCAAAATGAAGTGGAATGGCTGCTTGAAGTGCTTAGCGGATGATTTCAGAGAGCAATCCTACAGCGATACCACTGCAATCAGTTCCAGTGGTTTTGCCCTAAACCCTCGGACCCGCCTCGCCGTCAGGAAAAATGCTACCCAGAGATATCCTGTATTTCATTTGCATTTCACAGGACCTGCCTTTCGTTTTGTTGCTTTCTTTTTGTCTGTCATTTGCATTTCTCAGGTATTGTTTAAGCTCTCTCAAGTTTTGTTGCTTCATTTTTGTCAGTCATTTGCCAGGAAAAACGCTACCATAGACGTTCCTCCCATCTCCTCTGCCATCGTCGCCTTCCTCCTCTCTCCTTGCCCATCTTCTCTCCTCTAACTCATTGTCATCGTGTTGTAAACCTCCCACTTTGAAAGGTAAGCAAATCTCACCCTCCTTCTTCATTTTTTGTTGGGTATTGTTTTTCCCCCGAAATTTGGTCTTTTCGTTTCAGAATATATCTCCCCCCAAAATTTTGGTCTTTTCGTTTCAGAATATATATGCACCAGGGCTATCCAACTGAATGATTTATATAGTTTCTCAAAGCAAGGGACTGGAATGTTGCCAAGGCCTATAAAATGGTTAGATCTGTTACGCTTGGTATAGTTTTTTTTGTAGGGATTCTGCTGTTATTAGAAACTTTACTGATTGCTTTAAATTTTGCAGTTGGTTGATTATTTAAAATGGAGAGTGGAAAATGAGATTGATAATGTCTTAACGGTGAGTTCCTTCATCGTGAGATTTTTACATTTGTATCTTCCTTTGTGGTTATCCATTCCTGAAATTTCTGTGCTGAAGTTTGTCAATTATTGTGAAGATAGCCATTAAATTTGCCTTTGCGTGTTCAATTTTTGTAGACATGGGATTTTCATGGCCATTCTGTTGTCAAGATTGCATGTGGAAATGATTGTGGCACTAGTTTGTAGACATGGGTTTCTTTATGTTTTTGTTCTGCAACTCTCTTTTCTTTATCCCTTGCAGGTTGTATGCAATTAATGTTTGTGGAGAAGGAGGGGAATATGAAACATTAACACTTGACTGCCCACTCTTTATTGTAAGTTCATAGCATAAGTCTTTTGATTGAATGAGAGTAGTTGAGCCATCTGGCTCTGTCTGTTACCCTTCTTTGAATGAGAGTGATTGAATTCTGTCTCTGAAGAGGATTATAATGATCTGGGAAGAGCTGGTTTAGACAGTTGTTTGCTTGGTGGCTTGCCAGATTGGCTAGTTGCATATGCAGATCGCCTTGTATGTGTCTTTGTTTCTTCTCTGTCCTTATTTTTTTTTGTGCTGTGATTTTTTGATTTCTTTCCCCTGACGCTTGCTTGTGGTGAAGGTGAGATTCATCAATTTTGAAAGAACTAAATTGGAATTATGTTGTGTTCTGGAATTATGCTGTGATTCTGGAGCTTGTTCTTTTCAATCACTCATGACTGAAATGTCTAATCTGAAGTACATTTTGGGAGAGGGGTAAAACCTTATTTCTTAACGTACAAATGCTTGTGGTTACAAATTTTGTTCTTTATCTGGCAATTTACTCATGCAAAGAGACATGCACACTCACAGATTGACCTCAGTAAATGTGAAGACAATCTATCTTATTTGGTTGAAAATTGAAAGATACTGTATGAATATTTCTAGGATGAGAATTTGTGAGCATAACGTTGAAGGGTTGAATCCTCAGTGCAGTCTCTTTCACTTTCATTGAACCACAAAACCTGAAATTGTTGTACACATTTTGAATGATATCATACTGGCAGTTCTGAATATTGCTTCTTTGCATAATATTCAATGAAGTAGGTCCCATCTAGACTCGTAAGTGGGATCAGTGAACTATATTGGTTATTGTAGTAAATTTGTACTATAAAAACGAAATTTTATTTGTACAAAGCATGTCCAATTTTACCGTAGTCCTTATTATTCTGTCAAGATTGTGGGAGAAATAGCTCTCAAAGGGTTTCATTTTTGGGTTCTCTGTGAGGATGTCCTTTCAAATAATTTCAACACTAACATAATATCTGAGGTGAGATTCTAATCACTAGATTTTACAAATCACTAGTACTTTAGTCTTTTATTTTTTTATATATTTTGTAGTTTGATATTGATACCTAATATATGCAGTCTTTTACTCATGCAGTGCCCTTATGAATGGCTTCTTCAATTTGCATCTGGCATAAAGGTAGATTGGTCTTTTAATACTTATTTCTGCATCAGATTCACAATGTGACCTCTCATCCTCTTAAAAATGCTTTCATTGATGATAGCTTTCTTTCTGACTTGCGAATCAGTGTATAGCTTTCTAGCCTTTTAATACTTTCATTAACGCCAGTAAATAACTTGCTATCTTCATGCTTGCAAGTTCAGGAGAAATGGGGAGATGAACAACATAGGGATACTCAGAATGAAGGAGGGGATGAATATGTTGATGATGACGGTGATGCGTTTATTGATGTTCAGAATGAAGGAGGGGATGAATACGTTCATTGATACGTTCATTGTTTGAAGCTATTAATTTTTATATGTATTTTTTCAACTTTAAGACTTTTATCAAATATTAGAATGTGTGCTTATAGTTAAAGATACAATGTACTTGATATTACTATTTAAAATTTGCTTTTACATCATTTAGCGATGGATTTAGAATGTGTGCTTGAGATTAAATAGGATTTATTTATAAAATATTTAAAATCATTGATGAATGTAGTGATAGAATTGTCAAATATATATAGAGATGCTAAATACACATAATTGCCCATTTAGCGACAGAATATAACGCATTTAGCAATGGAAAAGTAAGGCATAATATTCTAATTAGCGATGGAAAAGTAAGGCATAATATTCTAATTAGCGACGGAATTAGCGAGGGAAAAAGGAAATTTAGCGACGGAAAAGTAAGGCATAATTTCGTCGCTAATTTTAAAAAATTCCGTCGCTAATTCCGTCGTTAAATTTAGCGGCCCTCATTTTAGCTATGGACTTTTTCACGCTAAATCTGATTTTTCCGTCGTTAATTCCGATTTTTCTGGTAGTGAGATGAGAGAAGGAAAGTAGCGAAAGGTACAAGTTTAAGTCATAGCTTAGTCTACCCATTATTCTTTCATCCAATGTATTGCAAGATAGGCAATAAACCAATGTCCACAAACCGAACCGGATTAATCGATTTAGGCCAACAACTGATGAACCGGTCCTCAATCCGCCCGGTTCGTCATTTGAATAGGGAGACCATTTTGACCATCCAACCCAGTTAAATCGGTGGATTGGGCGGGTCAACCCGATCCCCCTTTTAAAAAACATGAAAGCATGAAACACAAAAAATGGAACCAAGGTGGAAGGATGTGGTTCATTAATTTCTTAAAAAATATGGTAATAAAACTACATTTAATTCTCTATTTTTTATTTAAATAAATTTATTTATGAGGAAATAATTCATTTTATCCCATTTATTTTTATCATTGATATTTAATTAAATTCTAAAATCTTAAAATATGGGTAAAATAAACTAATATTCTATGTTTCACCTATTATTTTTTATAAAATAAAATAAATTCTACTAAATTCTATTATTTTAATATAGTCGATATGACTTTGGGTTGACCCCAATATGACCTACCAACCATTGAACCATTATTTCACTCAATTCAATGTTTAGTTTGGTTTTTTAAACCTTTTGATAAACAGAGTATTGCAGTAACTAGTGCTGGGAATTCAGGTAGGCTCGTTTAGGCCTGAATACCACAATTACCTCAATTTGTGAGGCCTGACCCGTGAGAAGACGGGCCAAGGGCCTGCCCCTTCGCCTGAGGCCTGTTTAACTTATATATATATAATAGCAATTTTAACAAGGGCAATAGTGATAGTTGAAATAGATAATGTTAAATAGTGATAACAGGAGTGTAATTAAATATTATCTATTTGAACTTTTATTTGGAGCCATATAGTGCCATCTCCATTATCAGAAGCATGAATTGTGAATCTCCCAAGAGCTTGAGACCTGTTTAGTGGTGCACAATTCAACCACCTTCTCTTTGTTTTTGTAATTTTGCATATATAGAATCATATTTTCCCAGAATATCTTTGTTTTTTATAAAAAATGTAATTAGTACTGAAAATATAAAGCAGCCGAATAATTTCTCGAATTAATTGGTTAAATACAAATATTTTTACGTGTCAAGAGTGTGCTTATCGACATGGAAGCACATGGGTGAATTTTCACTTATCTCTCCGGAACTGTGTGGGTGTCAATTCCCCATAAATCACACGTTAATCTATTAACAAAAAGTTATTAAATTTAGGGAATATTGAATGAATCTTATCATATAAAATGTATATCAACACATTTTTGTCATATTAGTTCACTTTGCCACTTTAATTTCACAATCAAATGAGATATTACTCCCTTATGTAGTACATATGAGAGCAATTTTTTTAGGA
>JANTPZ010003530.1:0-10833 GCA_025593235.1 Vachellia pachyceras
TGGTTCCGTTTCTGATAAACTCAATAGGAGACATGGAAGTAACTGAAAGAATTCTCTCAATCATAAGCAATTTGGTATCAACCCCTGAGGGTCGAAAAGCTACAAGTGCTGTGCGGGATGCATTCCCCATTCTGGTTGATGTATTGAATTGGACAGATTCACCTGCATGCCAGGAAAAAGCGTCTTATATTTTGATGATTATGGCACACAAAGCCTACGGTGACAGGCAGGCCATGATTGAGGCTGGGATTGTCTCGTCATTGCTTGAGTTGATGCTTCTGGGTACTGCCTTGGCACAGAAAAGGGCCTCGAGGATATTAGAATGCTTGAGAATAGACAAAGGGAAGCAGGTATCTGGGAGCTCTGGCGGAAACATCAGTTCAACTGTATCTGCCCCCATTTGTGGCTCTTCATCATCGAAGCCAGATGGAAGTGGAAAGGAGTGTTTGGAAGAGGCAGAAGATATGATAAGTGACGAGAAGAAGGCAGTGAAGCAATTAGTCCAGCAGAGTTTGCAAAACAACATGAGGAAAATTGTGAAAAGGGCCAATTTGCCTCAAGATTTCGTTCCATCCGAGCATTTTAGGACACTCACTTCAGGATCGACTTCAAAAAGCCTGCCATTTTGAAGAAATTGATGCTGCTAAAGGCGAAGTCGAGATTTGAAGAGAATGAATCACGAAGTTAGTCTTCCCATCTTAATCTTAATTTAGCTTTCGGTTTGTTGCTTTTTGGTGGTGCTGATAATATAACCATATTCATATATGATTTATCACATATTTTAGTATTAGGTTTCTCTGCTGGTTGCTTGTCTGAGAAAACCTTCAAATCCACCTTCCAAACCATAAAGATAGATTGATCACACATATTTTAGTGGAATGAATGGCATCCAAGGAGAGTGGTATAACCTGCAATATTGGAAATTCTGAGGGTTCCTTCAGTGATTTTATCATCCTTACATTCGAGGAGTCACTTTCACACCATTAGTACAATTTTGTCTATTTGTTGGCCCTTTCGTAGTTTTAAAATTTCTAACTAGACGGCAGGCCTGTGCACATATTGCATGGAGGTGAGGTGAGCCGCCTTCATTTGATGGCTTATGATAAAACGTTTTCATATAAATTTAATTATATATGCTGATCTTGTTGGAAGGGGTGCGGGTCATTTTCATCTTCCATAAACATTGACTATTCACTGCATATCTTTTTTCTATTTGAGAATCTTTTGCTGGCACACTCGGTCAATCCCATGTGTTGATATTTCAGACGGAATCTCTGGAATAGCAAAGTTAAATGTATTTTATTAAACACCAGCTGCTAACACCGGGATTGTACTCTGTTAATTTTATTTGTTCAACGACTTTTTAGTTTACCCT
This sequence comes from Vachellia pachyceras, assembly GCA_025593235.1. NCBI lineage: Eukaryota > Viridiplantae > Streptophyta > Magnoliopsida > Fabales > Fabaceae > Vachellia > Vachellia pachyceras. The sequence continues at coordinate 1,376 of JANTPZ010003530.1, forward strand.
CTGTATTTGTTTATGTCATGACCTAGTGTGTACTGAACTGAACTATTTTCTTATAACCAGACACAGATCTGAATGGAATGGCTGGATGAGAAACCGATCTGGCTGGATGGAGAGCTGAGCTGGTTCTTGCAAATAAAATTAAATGGCATTTTGTCCCCACTATGTACATGCTTTACATATATAATGCTTGTGGTGGGGTACAGTCATTTGTAATGTTATCTTCTTCGTGGTGCTTTTAATTTTAGCTAACTTTTTTTCATGTAAATATTCCCGTTTTAATGTCATGTTAGATTCTTAAAGTTTTTGTTATCCTTGGATCATATGCCATCGTACTATTTACTTTGTCTGGAGAACATGCATGTGTGTTGTTGAGGACAAGCTCTGAAAAGCAGTCTCCTCTTACTGTGGGGGGGGGGGCAATAATCATCAATTATTGGGGGGTTACAGTGTTTTTCCTAGTTGGATGAGTGGATGGAAGTGGACAAATTTTATGATAGACAATGATGCAACGTTTGTATTGCTGCCTTTACGTCAGGAAAATTCATATAATGGTCCATGTTTAGATAATTTTCTCGCTGTAAATCTTCAGAAAATAAAGAGGATACAACTTTGCATGGGTTTCTTTCAATCACGTCATCAAGATAACAAGTAGGTGGTTTTGAATGATTTTGTATTGTGCTTGCAACAATTTTAGGGTAAATGTCAATTTTTACCATTAAGGAGTGTTCAACTCCCGGATTTTTTCTCTCCAATGTTACTTTAGAAGTTTTAAATAGGTGCAATATTGACATGAAAGTTTCATGTAAAACCAATGTTGCCATTGACATTATAGAATATTAATTTTGATGGTTAATTATAATTAAAATTGCTAATATGACATCTCTAATTTGACCATTAATAAATAGTTATCGTTTGATTTTATTAAGTTTAAGCAAAATTGTTCAATTTTTAAACTTTTTAAGGTAAAATTGCACAGAACATCTTCAGGTGTTGAACGCTTTTCAACGAAAATTTTCGGAGCTAAAATTGATCTTAACCCACAACTTTACTACAAGTTACCTTTCCACCATGCGCGGGGAGTTCCAGACTTCTAGTTATATAATTTGTCTTAAAATTATATTATTATATAAAGCTCAAATTTGGTCAAGACACTTGAATTCTTTTAATTTACAGAAGATCGTTAAACTTCTTGCGGCACAATTTATTTTAGATTTTTTTTAAAATTTATGGGCATGAATAAATTAACTTTAAAATAGATTTTGAATATTTTCTTTATGTTTTACAGTTATTAATTATCAAGTCCTTAAAATTTTAACCAAACATTTTCTTCTTGCTTTAATCGCAACATTTGAGTCGAGCCATCCATGGCTTATGAAAAATGGATGGATTTTATATTTTAAATGGATGATTTTCAATATTAAAAAAATAAGAGAGACTATTCTTTCAAGAAAAATAACAAATACTGAATTATATAAAAGATAAGGCAGGTTTTGAGCGAGCCCCATACTTGAATTGTGTGTTACATTCACCACACTTCTTTCCTTCTCTAGCCAAATGATGATGATGATCACCACCATCACAGTTCTTCCCTCATTTATTTTTCTCGCAGAGAGTATTTGCAGCTGAGATACTCCTTTATGAACCCACCAACTCTTCATTATATTGCGGTCCATTTCCAAAAACCTTAGGGTGAAACAGAGGTCTAAAACACTTGAACAGATTATTCCATTATCCAACAATGGACTAAAAGTGAGCTTCCTTTCACCAATGAAAAACTGAAGCAACGCTAGTTGACGCTCTAAACCGTGAGATAATAAATGCACAAGTAACGTAGACGGTTAAAGTATTTATACACTATTAACCTAATTAGCGAACTACCCGTGAGATAATAAACCAGTATGCTCTGGAAACTGATGGTTCTTTCATTCACTCATTAAAGCAGAGCATTTCGCAAGAAGACAGTCTAAACGTGGCACACTGTGAAAAGAGATGCAATTTAGAAGCAAAAGTGAGATTGCGAATTTACCTAAAAGGAAAAAGGGTGGAGTTAGAGATTGAGAAAACCATTTTGCTCTAGTAAATTAGTACTTCCTCTGTTTCATTATATTTGTCTTTTTAGGGGGAAACTTGATTCACATTACAGGCCCTTTCTTAATTCCAAAAGAACATTTAATATCATTTTCCTTTGTTTTCCCCTTGAAGTAATGTTTTTAGAGGAAATTAAATATCATTTTCCTATGTTTTCCCCTTGAAGTAATGTTTTTAGAGGAAATTTAAGTACTGTTAGCATCGTCAAACTGCAATACAAGGCTGTGGCAGTGTGCTCTCTCTTTTGTGCCTTAAGCGGAGCCCCATTAGATCACTATGATAATATCAGTGTTTTGCACGCAACTCATAAAAGGTAAGCTATGCATGGTCACGAATAAGTTCTACAAAGGAATACTTGCCATTTGACTAATACTTGCTCAGCCTACTTTTTTTTTTTTTTTTTGCTTTAAAACATACCTTCTAATAGAAAAAATCATGTTCAATACACTATTTACATTAAAATGTAAACCCTTCTCTCAGTAGAGATTTAAATTTAAATTGATTGAAATATTAACCCCTTTCATTAGATATTGTCCGCATTGGTAAAACAAAGGACTTCACTGCCAAACCAAATACTGACTTGAACTCCGCTTCTGGGAGTTCTGATAGGCTGTTTTTTTTTTTTGATCGAAGAAATTCCATTGTATTATACTCTATCCTTTTCATACAGTCCCCTTTAATCAGGAACTAGTCAAACAGCAAAAGACACTTGTATACTTCTATAGCTACATATTAAGACATCACTAGGTAATCCAAACAAGCCAACAAAACAGATTCCTAAACAAAAGAACTATCAACCAACTATGCTGAAGTCTGAAAATTAGCTTAGCCAACACCCATCCTCACATCTGTCTCCTGCTCCGCTTGCTTTCTATCATCTTCCATGATTCGTATCAAAGAGGATGGTGGCTGATTTAACCATCCTTACAGTACCATTCCTCTCATAGTCGCTGCTGCCAAGAAGTCTGCAGCTTTGTTCCCATTACGTGCTACCAAGGGAAATCTCCCGGTAGGCTGTTTTTTTATCAATACCAATTTTGATGACAAATTAAGCAAACTAAACATGAACGACGAGTGGAGGATAATCTACAGTAAAATTATATATATATATATATATATTAATCCGACATATAGGATGCGTTTAATTTTTCCTCATCAAACTTGAAAGTGTGCGCGCACGAGTGTAGAGCGTCCACCGTCCAGCAAGGCACAATTAAACTAACTAAATAATTATGCCAAATGCCCCTTATGGGTAAAACTCACCCAATTAACTTGAGCAAAGTTACAATTGGTTGAAAACTTCAAATCTTCGTCTTATAAAAGCAGAAGTAAACACATGTAGTAGTTGCTACTTGCTATTAATATTAATGAGGACAACTTATTACCTAAACTGGTATAAGTTCCACAATCTAGTCCAAGAAATAAATCATATAGTTTACGAACAATAAAGACTGTTAAAGTTTTTAAATTATTTGTAGATATTAAATCTATAATATCAAAGCTAAAGAACGGTTTTTAACCAGTGTCTCAAAAAAGTGTGAAACTGCTCATAGCACATGTAGTCTTCATTCATAAGGTTTAGGGTTTCCTGCCCATATCTGTTACATGTTCAACAGAATACACTAAACCCCTAAAATCACAAAAAATGTGCGGCGCTCATCTCTATCTGCTACAAAATATTGATACTGATTGCATAAGTGTAAGAAAAGGGTTATGGTGGTGGTGATCAACTTCATTTGCTTTCAGTAACTGGAAGGTACACCCCCTCTGCTGCCAACCACACGTTATCAGCACGCTTTTCCCGAACACCACAGACCTGTATGATTCAACATACAGCATTACAGTTAATACATAAAATTATTGACCTTTCAACAATTTAATACACAGCATCACCCAAACAGAAGAGTACAAATAAAGCTGAAGCTCAGTGCAGAAATTACAAAATTCCTTTACCTAAATCTGCAGATGAAAAATAAATGTGGAATCGCTACAAAAATAAACTGAGCTTGTACCATAAGAAAAAACAAAATTTCAACTTAACTATTGAGTAGAGACCATCTTAGCTACTTTTGTAAACATATTTTACCCCCAAGTCCCAAGCAACTAACATTATTATCCCTGAAACTCTAGCGTGAAAACAGGAAAATCTAAAGTTTTCCAGAAAATTCAAAATACAATTTGCTTAACTGAGTCTGCATCTTCGATATGTCGTTCAATAAAAGGGATTCCAGTTCTTAACCCCCCCCCACACACACACACACAGAGATTCCCAGTTTATAATTCGTTTCTTACCTCCTGCTGTCCACCAGCAATCCGAGAGTATTTCTTATCATGACTATGCAAATAACCTCCAGTGTCCACATGCTGAAGTCGAATCCTCTGGTCTTGCTTCCAAGTCTTTCCACTTCCCTCTATTAATAGCCTAATGAGAATGAAAATGATATTAGGCCGCTTAAATAATTTGATGAGTAAATAACTTCAGATTATTTTCTCATGGCTCACCTCCAATGGTCCCCTGTATCAGATTCAGACTCTCCTCCAAAGCAACTGACCTATTTTCAATTTCAGTGAATAAATTCAGATGTCTAAAATTGCCTTTGTGATCATCAAAACAATGATTATCTTAGAATCAGAACTTGAATAGCAACCTCTTACACATGAAAAGAACAACAAGAAATAATGCTTTGCCACTTTTAAGTTCCCTAAATCAAGAATTATTCTCGTCCTTTGGAGGGCAGTAACACTATATGCTATACATAATGTCCAGAAATATGTGAATGACACTATTAAATGAAAATAAAAAAGGATTCCTCATGGATAAACTGGTTTGTTTACAACACAGATCCAGGCAGTAAAAATGCGATAGGATCTGAAAGCCAATTCAAAGATCTCAATTGTATTAAAGTTATGTTTGCAAATGCTATGGTCTTTGCCTAGTTTTGAAACTTCTTTCCAATAGAATTTCATATACAACAATGCAAGAAAGAAGTGGTTTGTATTCCATAAACCCATGTTATGCGTTTGGAAAATCTTTCAACAGAAGTGCTTTTACAGTCAAATTACTAAAAAAAGCATATTTTTAATAGGGCATGTGAAAAAATAGGAGGTATTTGAATTAAAGGGCTTTCATGCCCATTAAGAAGCATTAAAGTAGATCATCAAATCCTAAAGCTCGTAATGCTGAACAATGAAGAACCTCAATCTACCTCAAGATTGCCACTTATTGGGGATGCGTGCAGATGGCTGTGCAGCCACTTCCTTGTCCTCATATGCTGCAATCTAATGATTGTTCCACTTTTAATTGAGTCACCTTGTTTGGCAGAAGTTTCAGGCTGAGGTCTAACAATCTGCAAAAGGATACAACTTCCAAAACTGTCAAGAAGTCATAACTAGAACAAAATGGATAATTCTGTCAGCGTTATTAGCTCTCTATGACTGAATGATTACATTAAAAACTAAAATTCCAGTATAATCTTGTTTATGCACAGCAAGAATTTGAATCCATAAAGGTAACAGTTTGTATAAGCAACAACAGTGCAAATAACATTTTGGAAAGTTTTATTACTCGTTCAAAAACAAGACACGTTCATTCAAAAAAAAGACACGAGACCCAGACCAAAAGTGATGTAGCACCATTTTCGGAAATTCCAAAAACGAAGCTACTCCACTTTCGGTGGGAACAATGCTTTTTCTTTCGTCTAGTGCAAAATCAAAACATAAGAGTATAACACAGACAAGAAGTATAAGCTCAGTACTGAATTTCGATGTCATTAACCACCAAAATCGTATGATATAGGTATTGGAGAATTAGTATTTCCGTTTCCAAAAACTTAATAGAAAAGAATAATACATACATAAAACATAAAATGCATATGTCTAGAAGTCAGAACACAAAACACAAAATGGAAGCATGAGAAATACGATAAGACCATAGATAAGAACTTACCCAGTAACTATTAGCATCGTCAACACCTTGATAACCGGTAACTGATTGTTGTCCACTGCCAGAACCATATGGAACATCATGAGAATGCAACCGAAATTTGGTCTTCTCATGCATCAGCTTCAGAACTGTCCCATAAGTAATTTGCACCTACATGTGACCCAGCAGCAAAATTATGAGTCTGAAATGATCAGGTGGACAGATTAGATAAGAATGAGAATGCCACACATGTGCCCGGATAATGCATCGGGAAAATAAAATGAAAATAATTAACAAGAAAAGCCGCATCAAGTCATAAAGTTTTGAAGCATTAGTTTTATGCAAGGAATACCGAAATGCAAAACAGTTCTTCCTGCTGCATTAAAATTCAAAACTGAACATCGCATTTCATTCAGCGAATGTTCAAGCTGAATACTATCTTCTATCACTAGGATGCATGATCACCATTCTCAAACTCTATCTTCAACTAGTTGGCAAACACATGCTAGAAGCAGTTCGACAAGCCATATATGATCTCCAATCGAACTTACACAAAATTTAGCTTTTGATCTCCCAATAGCGAAAAAATAAAAAAGCAAAATTCACCATCGATCACACAACCCATAAGAGAAACAAAAATTTGCAGGCACAAGACGGACAGAAAAATTCGAAGATTATACCTCAACGCCTTCAGAGGAAGCTGCTGAAGCCGTGGAAGAAGATACGTTGTCTGAATCAAGGCTAAGGAAAAGGAAAAGGGCAAGGGCGAAAAATCCGAGAGCCATGAAGAAGAGCAATACGATAAACCAAGTCTGCTGCCAGAAGGGAAATTCAGATACGGAGGGCGTCCTCCTTTCCGTGTAAACAATCCGGTGTGGTCCGGAACTTGGCGTAGACAAAGAGGAAGAAGAAGAAGTCTTTCTTCGGGATAAATTCTCTGACCCTGTGGAAGCCACGGTTCGACCCGACTTACTATCCAGATCGGAACCAAGAGAGAGAAAGAAAGCTTACTGCTCAAAAGAAGAAGAATGCTCAACTCGTCATAAAATGTATACGATGGGTTGTGCCGTTGTGGCTCCGATGAGCTTCAGGACGGAAAAAATCCACGCAAGTATATAGGCCTCCAATGGGAAATTCCAACTTCCAGCTTCCATTCGCGTTTCGCAGAAAGAGATGGGAAGTGAAGGAGACGCTGCATAATTGGAGACACGTTCGGTGACGTATTTTAAACCAATAAAGAAGCAACACATGGCCATGTCAATTACGTGGAAGTTTTTAAGTGGCCGGTCAGCAAAACGGAGACTTCGGGTCAACTCTCTTTTTTGGTTCATTTAAAATGTTCGGAATGGGCCAAACTTGAGGACCTGCTTTAAAATTTTATGGGCCTTACTGATAATATTATTTCCCTTAGACGTTGTCAACGGTATACTCTATCATTCTATGTAAATGTTTAAAATCCGTTTGAAAATGTTATTTTACAAATTTTAAAATAAGTACGTGAAAGAAATTTTATCTCAATTTATATATAATATAGTTTAAATGTGTAAACCAAACATGCACTATAAGCCACTTCATTTTTCTGGTCCATCCAACCAACTTTCATTTTTCTGTTGAAAATAACAAGGTGGAGAAGGAAGAAGGAACAAAATAATCAATCAAAATAACTTTACATATCGAGTGAGAGAGAAAAAGTAAGGTAGAAATTGAATGAAGGTGACTATGTGAAGCTTTAATAATGTATGCATTAAAATCTTAAGATATTTCTAATATTTTATATCAAAGATGTAACCAGCGTGTATATAACTAATATCCATATAAAAAAACCTAGTAGTTATATATGTAAAAAATACCAATTGTATCTTTTTAAAAAATAACTATTTAGCACGAGATAAAACCCATCCTGCATCCGGCAATACTTTTTATGCACTCTTCTTGATCATTGCATTGATTGCATATTTTAAAAGAATAATTAATTATAAGTTCTAATATACATGACACCTATTTTACAAAAGTGTAACACACGCTTATATATATAAATAGCTAATTTCGTTAATTTTTACAAATTAATTATTTAGTTTATGAAAATATTTGTTAAATATTGTGCCCAAATCTCTTATCAATCCCTGTCCTCAGTACTAAATCATGTGCACGTTAAGGTTGCCGGGACCTCACGTGCCAACCGGGGGGCTTCGTCAAAAGAGTGGGCTGGCTTCCTCCTGTTTTGCATTTTCTATTTGCGGCTGCACGTCATGCTTTTGTATAACATTCGTACTGATATGGATTGTAAAGGTCCAAAATCTTTTGATATCAAACTGTTTCGGGCATCATATATGGCACTTATAAAGCAGGATGCGATGTCTTAGGTCTTTTTGGATGATGATAAGGAGTATATAAATACAATCCAATAAGCATCTATTTGGGTAAGTGGCACTTTATTACGGAAACTATTTGCAACAATACTTCTAAGTAATTGCTTACAACATCCTGAGAAGGTCTGAAAGCAGTGCTCAAAAATTATTTCAAAGGATTTATTATATATACCACATGATCATCCTAATTATGCATGAGTCAATTTTGCATGAATATATTACAATCAACAATGTTTTAAATTATTTTGAGAGTATATTTCATTTCCAATTCCTAATAAGATGATTACTTGTATGCATGTTTTTCTATCTCAAATTATGAAAAAGAACAAGCTGCCTTAACAGATATTGATCTTCTACTTTGGAAGAATGGTAAGAGCCTTCTTGAGTACCCAAGCCTACCAAGTCCTTTAGAAACATCATACATGGATGTCACTAATAATCTCATAGCACAAGAATTAAGATATGATAGGATTGCTCTTCAAAGTGAAGCTAAAGCACTTAGCAATTCTCTTACTGATGAGTATAAATTGATATTTGATGAAGTTATGCATTCCCTATATTCATCATCAGGAGGGTTCTTCTTCATCCATGGTTTTGGTGGCACAGGAAGAACATTTTTATGGAATGCCCTAACATCTACCTTGCGTGCAAAATGAGAGATTGTGTTAACAGTTGCATCAAGTGGCTTTGCAGCAACTTTACTTCCTTCAGGAAGGACTGCTCATTCACGTTTCGCGGTTCCATTACATATTACTGAGTATTCAATGTGCTCAATTAGACAAAACTCAGATCTCGCAAACTTAATTATCAACACAAAATTGATTATATGGGATGAAGCTCCAATGGTTAAACGGTATTGCATTGAAGCTTTTGATCGTTTTCTCAGGGATATCATGCATTCTGATTTATTATTTGGTGGGAAATGTATGGTTATGGGTGGTGACTTCCGTCAAATACTTCCCATCATACCAAAAGGTACAAAGGCTACAATTGTTAATGTGTGCATTTCATCTTCAACCTTATGGGATCATTGTAGAATCTTCAACTTAACCAAGAACATGAGGTTAACTACTGGATCT
>JANTPZ010003531.1:0-21552 GCA_025593235.1 Vachellia pachyceras
CTTCACCTTCACCGAACAACCCTAACGCTGGTGCTCGCTTAATGGCGCTGCTCAGTGGTCCGCCTGCTACAAATCATGAATTGTCTCAGCAACCTAATATTCCGTTGCAATCCATACACCCTCCTTCTTCGGGGGTTCCTGAATTTACATTGCCTGCTAATGTGCCTGTAATGCCGACGATGGGTATGTTGGCAGGCATCAATCCTGGGATCTCTGCGCCTGGCCCGATTCGTATGCCAAGCAGTAAGCTCCCAAAGGGTCGGCATTTGGTGGGTGATCATGTTGTGTATGATGTGGATGTAAGATTGCAAGGGGAGGTGCAGCCTCAGCTTGAAGTTACTCCCATTACGAAGTATGGATCGGATCCTCAACTTGTTTTAGGCCGTCAAATTGCTGTCAATAAATCATATATTTGTTATGGATTGAAACAAGGGAATATTCGGGTCCTTAATATCAATACTGCACTGAGATCTTTGCTTCGGGGCCACACTCAGGTATTATTAGTTACAGTATGCCTAGTAAAATTGCTTTTATAGTTATTTGGATCTATTTTGATGATGTCTGTTGCTCGATTTACATAATGTAACTTCAAACTCTACGGCTTTATGCTTTGATGATGTGTGAGCTTATTAGTGACCAATGACTTCTAATTTTCCATTCTTACAGCCTTCAGTTCAATTAAAATCGTTGTCGTTGTCTCTTTATTTAAATGACATTATATTTATACCTTGAGCTTGGATCTATTTTGAGCTGTGAACAGTTCATGGAAAGCAAATTATGTAGGCCAAAGGATAAGGTGTTCAATGGCCTTTCTTTGGGTTGTATCCAATCATGAAATCCCATTTCTTTGACAGTTTGGTACAAATTGAGTAGTATAAGGATGCGACAAATAAGCTGCTACGATTTACTCTGATCTTCCTTCTGTTGTACAAGTTGATCGCTGGACGAACCTGAATTATTGACTAGATGAAGTACTTTTCACAACGTCCTCAGGATTGTGGCCATTTTACGTTAGGATTTTGATTTTGAATATAATTATTTTATCCTTGTCTTCTTGTTTTTTTTTTTTTGGCCAGATATTTTATCCTTGTCTTCGATCATGGTTTCTAGACATGTTCAGTATATACCTATTACCTAAAAGCATGCAGCAGATATTTATTTTTTTTATTTTTTGAATTTAAAATGTTTTTTAATGCCAGCTCTGTAACTCGTGCCTTGTGGTTCAAGAGCGTGGCAGTAAACATGAAAGACACAGCGTAGCTAGCAAATCTTTCATTTGCAAATGTAGATTTAGATTTCAATAGGAAAACTGTATTCACAAGTGAAGGCTTCAATCTGAAATTTCTAAATTTTTCCAAAATTATGTTTTATTCAATATTATCACTATGTTTCGGTGTGAAATTTACAAGACGAAGTTGGCAGATAGCAGAAGTGCCAAGTCATGTCCATGTTAATTTCCACTAGCAAAGCATTGTTCAAACTTCAAATGAAAATTAATTTCATCACCAGCATGACTTTAGGTGAAAGACATCATTGTGTATTGTTCAATGTTATAGCACACTTTATACATGCTCTGAGGTTGTATTAAAGCAATGGCTAACTTGTTTGTCACCTAATTTTTTCCTTGTCTTTTGTTCTTGTCAGAGGGTCACAGACTTAGCTTTCTTTGCTGAAGATGTTCACCTCTTGGCTAGGTATTTTTTGTCGTCTGAATACTAATGGCCCATTTTGTTTCTCTTTGCATTACGTTATGGCAGTAACATTGCTTTCCACAGTATTGGCATAGATGGCCGTGTATATGTGTGGAAGATCTCTGAAGGTCCTGATGAAGAAGATAAACCTCAAATTACCGGAAAGGTTCTCATTGCTATTCAAGTAGTAGGGGAGGAGGAAGCTTCAAATCCCAGAATTTGCTGGCATTGCCACAAACAAGTAATTTCTCTTACACTCATCTTTCTATGAGATGTGCCATTAATTTGAAATGAAATTTAATATGTAATATATATGTTGAAATTCATGTTAATTGAACTTTGTTCATACAGGAGGTTTTGGTTGTTGGTATAGGAAAACATATTCTTAAAATTGACACCACTAAAGTTGGAAATGGCGAAGCTTGTGTAGCAGAGGAGCCCTTAAGATGTTCTGTAGACAAGCTCATTGATGGGGTTCAGCTTGTGGGTAAGCATGATAAGGAAGTGACTGATTTGTCAATGTGCCAATGGATGACAAATCGGTTGGTATCTGCATCACTGGATGGCACGGTGTGTGTTTTCTTTTTTATATTTAACTGCTATTCTGCTATCTGTTTGTCTCAATGTTTTTAAGAATTTTATAGTTGATGGAATTTGTCTGAGATAATGCTTCTTGAGATTTTCAAAGCAATGTCATAAAGCAGTTAAACTTTTCTTTAGTTCTTAATAAGATTTATGTAGGATAGAAGGAAAAGTGAAAAATTCTAATGAATGTGGCTAAGGAATAAAGATTATTTATAGCATTTGAAGTCAAAATGAGCACCCTTTCTCTGAAGCAATGTTCTACATCAGAAACAAAATTCTGAAATATCTAATGTGAATTAATGTACACGGACAATCTATGTGAAAATATGCCGATTGATCCTTGAGCCTCTCCTTCCGGATTGTATTTATTTGTTTCTTACAAGTTATATTTCATGAAAAGAATTGAATGCATGAACAGACAGTTTCAGACAAATAGCTTCTAATAATATTGTGTCAGTCATACCTTTTGAGTGTTTAGGAATTTTGGCATGATAGGTGTGTCCTAGTACTTTTGAACAGTCACTCCTAATTCTGTTCAAAAGGCTTGCTAGACAAAGGTAGAACAAAACATTGCAGCAATGTGCAGCTATTGGGATTCAATGATTTGTATGGTTGAAGAGGAATGTGAGAATCATTGAGGGATTCAATTATTTTCATGGCCTCTTTTTCGGTACTATGCTCATGCCTCTTTAAAAGAGAGGTACTGCATCTGATATGCAAAGGGATTGGACAACTCTATTATTTTTATCAGCCAAGTGTTTGTGTTACTTTGTTTTGTTTTGTTTTTTCTTGTCACCTTGATTTGAGGATTTTTAGGTCTCCAAAAATCTGTACTTTCTTTAATCTCTAATAAAATTTCTTAATATACGCATGTTGGAAACAGCCTCTCCGTTTGTGAGGATAAGGTTGTGTACATCTATTCCTCCCCATACTCCTAGTGGGAGTCTCATGCATTGTGTTGCCCTAGAGATATATATGAGCGATGACTATACCAAATAAGAACAAAAGTTTTCAGAGATAAAGAAGTGACGCTTCATTATTATTATATTTAGGTATTGATCATTATTTTGTTGGTTGATTCTTGTAAGTCACTTCAAGATTGGAGAATAATCTTTGTATACATTGCTTGTTCTATCTAGGTTTTCTTTCATTAGTATTGATTAGTTCTCCAGATTAATGCAGGCTGGAGTTTTTTGAACTTCTGAAGTCAATGTTTATGAAGTCAACAATTCTTTGTCTACCTGAATAACATCTATGACTACATGATCATTTGAATCGTCTATTTGAGTTTGTCATATGTACGAATATGTCCTGATCAAATTTATATTTTACTTGTCTCTTATGTTTCTTTGATAAAACTTTAACGAACAGATAATGATATGGGGAGATCGAAAGGCACAGCCACTAGCGGTATTGATTCCACACAGTGGGCGTCCTGTATATTCAGCTACGTTTTTGACTGCTCCACACCGGCCTGATCATATTGTACTCATCACTGCTGTAAGTGTGCCCAATAAGCTTAGTAATCAAATTTTTATTCAAGCATGGTCTGCTTAATATTCAAAGCTGAGAACATCTGGTAATCAAATTTTTCTCCTTGAGGATAGTATTATATTTTTACATATTTACAAGTTATAGAGATTTATTACCATCATCACTCTACTAATGATATCTGTTATCACCTGTTCAACACAACCTCTTTGTAGGGACCACAAAATAAGGAAGTTAAACTTTGGGCGTCAACAAGTGAAGAAGGTTGGCTGCTCCCAAGTGATATTGAGTCATGGAAGTGTACTCAGACGCTGGAGTTACAGAGCTCAGCTGAACCTTCAGTTGAGGATGCATTTTTCAATCAAGTGGTAGCACTGTCTCAAGCAGGTCTTCTTTTGCTTGCTAATGCCAAGAAGAATGCCATATATGCTGTGCACTTAGAATATGGTCTTAACCCAGAATCAACTCGCATGGATTATATAGCAGAGTTTACTGTGACTATGCCTATTCTAAGTTTTACTGGGACAAGTGATATATTACCACATGGTGAACACATTGTTCAGGTTTATTGTGTCCAAACACAAGCTATTCAGCAGTATGCTTTGGATTTAACCCAGTGTTTACCTCCACCACTTGAAAATGTGGGACTAGAGAAGTCTGATTCCGGTGTTTCGCGAGATGCAACTGCTGTTGAAGGATTCACCTTGGATTCAGCTGCATGTAGAACAAGTGAGATGCCATTTACCAGTTCTGCTTCTAAAATAACACAAGCAAGCAGCACAGAGAGTGCAGCTGTAGCAAGGTATCCTTTAAGTTCTAGCTCTGCTGAGGCTAAAGAAATTAGCATTTCAAATGCTGAAGCTAATGCTGTTAATTTGGCTCCATCAAGCAGTGATGCTGATATTGTTTGTGTCCCATCGCCACCTCTTCCTTTGAGCCCAAGGTTGTCTAAGAAATTATCTGATTATAGGAATCTTCCATCTAACTCTGAGTCTGGTCTGACACTTGGTGATCAAGGTGGAGATCTACCTGTTGATGATTACACAGTTGACAGGCAAATGGATACCATTCGTAGAAACTTATCTGAAGTACCTCCATTGGGTAATGATTCAAAGAGTGATGAGAATAAAGTCACGCAGGATGATGCATCTGGCGTGCTTAACTCTCCTGTTATGTTTAAGCATCCAACTCATCTGGTTACACCATCTGAGATCATAAAAGCTGGTTCTTCCTCTGAAACTAATGTGATTGACAGTAAAAGTGGGGGAGAGGGAACAGTTCAGGATGTGGTTGTCAACAATGACATGGGTAATGCTGAAGTGGAAGTGAAAGTGGTGGGTGAGGCAAGGTCTGATCAAGAAAATGAATTTGGCCTGCAGGCACAGCAGAAAAACCTAGTTTCCGATAGTAAAGAGAAATTCTTTTGCTCCCAGGCTTCAGATCTTGGCATTGAGATGGCTCCTGAATGTGGTGGAATATCTGGGGAAGCTTATATCAATACAGGTGAAGATGGATCTCAAGACATGGCAAAAGATGTGCATGAAAAAGCTTCTGACTCGTTATCATCTACCACATTACCCCCATCACCTGCACCAAGTACAAAAGGGAAGCGGCAAAAGGGAAAAGCTTCTCAAGCATCAGTTCCATCTTCCCCGTCTCCAGCTGTTTGCAATTCAACTGATTCATCAAATGAACCAAGTGGAAGTTCAAACCTTCCTGCTGCTGAAAGTGCTTTTCCTCAAATTCAGGCAATGCAGGAGACAATTAATCAGGTTTCTACACAAGAGTTTTTGTTGTTATCATGCTTAAGAGTGTTTTGCTTTCACACATTAATCTGCTTTATAAGTGATTAAAGATAATCAAAAGCGATTGCTTCAGCATGAAGGTGATGTCCAGTTTCAGTGCCTCTAATGCCATGAGAGGCAATGTTGGTAATGAGGCACCTAGAGGTTTACCCCTTTGGTGTGTTTTCCTTTGTCATGTCTACCTTAAGCACCTCAGTATTTTCATGCTTACGAGAAAAGGGGTCGATTTATAAACCCAACTCGTGAATTTAGTAGTAGTGATAGCATGTCCAGGAAACTACAAAACCCTACTTTAAAAGTCCTGCCCAACCTTGGTGATTTGAGAGAATTGGGTAAAATAGTAATTTCATTTGGAAAAATTATATTTAGGCTATTAGGTTCTAAGGGTTTTTTTAAATGAACCCCACCCCCCCCCCCCCCCAAAAAAAAAAGGAAAAAGGACCCCTACCATACAGTAATGGTATCGATGGATAAAATAGAGAAGAAAAAATAATAATGTGCAGCTTCAAGGCTCACTTGCTGTCTCTTTCTCTCTTACAAACTAATCTAAGGGATCCTTTTGTCTAAGTTTCTTTGACAAGCTATTCACTTTCACCCTTATTCCTAAGGTCCTCCTCCTCTACAGTTACAAGTATGTCCATCCATAATTGACTATTTGCCATATGCTACCTTTCTCTGTTTTCCCATTTTCCCTCATTTTTTCAACTCTTTCACATGCCTTCGGCACTTCAAGCATTTTGCATCATCCTTCTGTCTCCAACTTGGGGCAACTTGGCTCTATGTATCCCATATTTCGTAACTTTGTAAGAAAATATAGAAGGTACAGTATTGGTATATCTATAAGGTCATTTAAAAAGTTGTACTTCCATATGAATTTTGTCTATCCATTGAGTCCTTTTCTTGTTACCCTTCACTACTTGCTTCCATGATGACTCAGTTTGAAATAGAGAGAAGGAAAATTTCATTTTATGCTTTAAGGGGTTGCTTGCTTTCTTTCCAAGCCTTAACTCACATAAAGTAATTTACAGTTTCAGGTTTTACAAATATTTGCTCTATTATCATCAGACTTCCTCAGCAATATTTATCAATATGACCTTACTGATTTTTATTTTCCTTATGAGTCGTTTGATTCATTTCTGCTGTGCCCCATTTTGGCAGTTATTGACCATGCAAAAAGAGATGCAAAAGCAGATGACAATGATGGTAGCAGTTCCTGTTACTAAAGAAGGCAGAAGGCTTGAGGCAGCCCTAGGACGGACCATGGAAAAAGCTGTCAAGGCTAACACTGATGCATTATGGGCTCGGGTCCAAGAGGAGATTGCAAAAAATGAGAAGTTGTCTAAAGATCGTGTCCAGCAGATCATAAATTCAGTCAGTAACTTGATGAACAAGGATGTGTCGTCTGTATGGGAGAAATCTGTGAAGAAGGAAATGGCTGCAGTTGGACCAGCTGTAGTTCGTGCAATTAGTCCTGTTTTTGAGAAAACAATATCTTCAGCTATTACAGAATCCTTCCAGGTCAGGTTATGTCAATTTTCCTTGTAGAAATTAGAATATAAAATGTCTTGTATCTAAGTGACATTGTACAATACAGAGAGGAGTGGGTGATAAGGCAGTGAACCAACTTGATAAATCAGTTAGTTCGAAGCTTGAAGCTACTGTGGCTAGGCAAATCCAAGCTCAGTTTCAGACAACTGGTAAACAGGTGCTTCAGGTATGTATTGATCTTGCTTTATCTTTAGGGTGCATGCCAAAATAATTGTTTCTTGATATCATTAAGGTTTTTATTTTTAATTCAGAGGTGCATACTGTTAAGTGTTATAATTTCTTTTGTAGGATGCACTCAGATCGAGTTTTGAAACATCTGTAGTTCCGGCATTTGAAAAGTCATGTAAAGCCATGTTTGAACAAATTGATTCCACATTTCAGAAAGGCATTGTTGAACATACCTCTGCGGTGCAGCAGCACCTTGAATCTGGACACACCTCATTGGCAATGACTCTAAGGGTCTGTGTATTCTTTAAATAATTTTGTGTTGGAACAAATGTTGTCTTTCATAGAGATTATTATAATCTGTCTTGACTCTTGCACAGTTTATCATAAGGTGGATCTTGATTTGATAGTTGGTATTCCTTTGTTCGTTGAATTTGTTTCCATTGGTCACACCATTTAATACATATGTAAAATGCTGGGATGAATAGAAGGGGGTGGTAATGTGTGATTCATAGTAAGGTAGGAGAGCTGTTAGACGAAAGATAGAGTTTATTAGTCTTGCATGACTGTCTACTGCTGTTGTTATTTTCGTCATTTTATTATGTTGAGGTCTAGGAAAGTAGATTTTAGTACTGTCTAAGCTGAATCAGCACAAAAGTGGCAGGCACTAGGTAGGCAGCAGGATAGTTAGTGTGTGTAATGAAGCTCGGTCAACGAACTGAGTGTGCTGTAAAATACTTCTCCGGTCCACAATATAAGTTTGGTTTAACCATCTCATGTGAACCAAAAATATTAGTTAAAAGGTAGTTATAACATTAAACATGTAAAAAAATTGTAAAGCTTTCCTAATAGCCCTTGGCAAAAGTCAATACTACATTAATTATGATGAATTAGTTACTTGTAAGTTTAGTTATATAGAAGGGCAAAATAGGGAGACAAATATTAAATGTTCTTGATATTATCAAATTGGACTTATATTGGATCAAGCCAAGCTGAGAAAAGGACCTATATTATGGACTGGAGGAGTATGTGGGTGCTAACAGAAGATGGTTGATTTTGTGAATGGGTTGAGGAAAGATTAATAGAGAAAGGGCCTTTGTGGGTAGTCTTCTAAGATACTGACAGGTGACTGCTTACAACTAAAAAGAAATCATTTGTCAATTTGAAGACTTAAACTTGCATGTGATTAAGGCAACGTGACAGCTGATTTTTTGTGCTTTATAATTTATATCATTTAAACCTTGTTAAAACGGTTTGGTTTTGACTAACATAGTCTCCTACTGCTTCTGATATGTATGTTTAATTCCCTCTGCATTTTAATATCAGCATTTCTCTGAATTTGCAGGATGCTATGAATTCCGCATCATCATTTACTCAATCTTTAAGTAGAGACTTGGTTGAGGGCCAGCAGAAGCTGTTGGCTCTAGCAGCTGCAGGAGCAAACCCAGGTGCATTGAATCCATTGCCTTCTCAACGGAGTAATGTTCCTTTACTACATGAAAAGGTTAGCTATGTTGGTCCTTGTCTTGGGAAAAGGCTCTGCTTAAGCCCCGATTCTTCATTCCACTGTATAAAACTGCTACTATAATTTTGGGGTCTTTATCAGGTTGAGGCTCCGATGGATCCAACAAAGGAGCTGGCAAGGTTGGTAGGTGAACGAAAGTACGAGGAGGCATTCACTTTTGCTCTACAACGAAGCGATGTGTCCGTTGTGTCTTGGTTATGTTCTCAGGTATGCCATGCATGTTTCTTTGTTTTTTTTTTTTTTTTTTGCCAATCGCCATGCATGTTTCTACATTTACAATATACTGTTTAATGCTTTCAAGCTGAAAGGTGAGACTGTTGCACTACCTCGAGTCCTAAATACACTACAAACAAGGTCTTATATTTATGAATGGAAGGAATATATCTTTTCTCATGGTGGGTACTCTTAATCACCTTTGCTGAATCGATGATAGAATTCTCATGAACGTAGCTATTGTAGGTTTTTTTTTTTTTTTGGGTAATATTGCAGTTCCATTCTTTGCAACACAAATGTGGATCAACGGTCTTTTGGTTGTCAGTGATGCAAGTTTCTGGGTTGTGAATTGGATGTCGCTTGTATATTTTGTGACCTAAATCCAAGGATTACACCATTGATTATCATACCTTTTGGCTTCGTCTTCGGGCAGTTAGATGGAGTTGTTGTATAGCATCAAATCAATATATATTATAAAATGTAAAAGAAGTCTTACTGTTCATGAAGCGGAAGCAGTTTGACTCATTTCAAAATCTGTGAGAGCATGGACCCCACATTCTGGTTATTCATATTTAACCCTCAGATAAAATATTATGCCTTGACGGAATCACCTGATGATTTCTGCTTTGAAACAGGTTGATCTACATGGACTTCTCTCGATGGCTCCTCTTCCTCTGAGCCAAGGTGTAGTCCTTTCGCTTCTGCAGCAGCTGGCTTGTGATATCAACAACGATCGGGCTCGAAAAATTTCTTGGATGACTGACGTCACCACGGCCATAAATCCTGCGGACTCGATGATCGCGATGCATGTGAGGCCTATCTTTGAGCAAGTGTATCAGATATTGAATCACCAACGTAGTCTGCCTACACTTGCTGGATCTGAGCATTCCAGTATCCGTCTTCTAATGCATGTTATCAACTCCATGCTCATGACATGCAAATGATTTTCAAGTTCTCTGTTTTAGAAATGTGCTAATTGGGTATATCTCAAGACTGCTAGTACGATTGGAATTTTGTACAAAGTTCAGTGGGTTTCATTGGAAAGTTCACAGATCTGTAGAATCACCCCTCTTCAATGAGGGTATAGAGGTAATTTCACTCGTTCAACAACTCTGCCAGGCAATGAAATTTTTGTTTTTGTTTACCAACTTGGCTTATCTCTTTCTGTATCTGTTTGGGAACGTAGTAAAGAAGTACCTTTACTTAAGTCGAGGTAAATGTGGAGGGAATTATCTCATTTTATGAAAAAATAATGTTGAACTTACGTTTGACTTTTCTAAACGTTGTCATAAGCAAGCTCTCTCTCTTTATGCAATATGCATTTGGAGGGGGAAAAAATCTAACTTTCGTGTATCATAAATTTAAAAAGAAAAGTTAAAGGCCTTGGGTCCAGTAGTATAAGATGTGGCCTTTGTAACACTATATTTAGTTGGAGCTCGATCTCTAAATCAAAGGCATTAGTTTGTGGTCTAAACTCCAATAAAAGAAAAACAAAGAAAAAGGGTGGGGGATTATGTTGGAGGGCTTGTAAGAGTTTATACTTATTGAGGTAACCTAAAATTAAAATTATTGAGCCTACCTCCAATCTCTACTCTAGTCATTTGAGATTTATTCATTACCATCTAATTTTATTTGAGTTAATTTCAGTTTGATTAACATAAAAAAAATTAAACCTTATTAATTTAGTCTTAAAATTCAACAACTTTTCAACTTTATTTTTAATTAATATCCACTATAACACATAAGAACAAAATTAATATATAATTAATAAATGGTAAAACTATATATTCATAAAAAAATTAATGACATAATCTATAATTAGAACTAAATAAAATCTACCTATAAATATAATGATACGAGTATTTTAGTAGGCACATCATCTTGAGAAATGAGTCAATTTTGAAGTTTCACCCAAGGATACACGAACTCTTGATTATTAAGGATGTCCCATCCTCACTTTAGAAGGATTGATAAAGAGAGATTTTTAATTAAGAACACTCTATTTAAGAACATTCCACTCCATTGAAGTTCTAACACTCAAATGAACAAGATATGATAGATCTTGGCTCATAATAAATGACTTTTTAATAAACCAACTATGACATGATTAAAAAACACTCGTTTTAGCATTTTTCTAATGGTTCCAAGTTTAGTAAAAACAAGTTTTGAATGTTATATTTACCACCCATTGAGGAATATAGCCATTAAAGACATAAACTAACTGTTTTTCTAGATTGTTGAAATATTAAATGTGACGCAAATGTATTAAGCATTAAAGTACAACAAGTTTCTTCTGTAAAACAACTTGGTAATGTGATTGACGCGTTAATTGCTTCGTAAAGTACAAATCCAGCCTTTTATAGAACTTGCTAACTCGTTAGGCAATTATATCAAATGGGATTACTTAATAGTCTTGATATACTCTGCGTACTCAAATCTTTCATTGGCATAACGTGTTATAGTATATCAGATAATTCTCACTGCATAACCTTAACTATGCAATTCGGATTACGGTTTACATGAATTAACATATGGACATATATACCTTCATGTATCAATATTTCAACATTTATACCCTTTTTGTCTTAGCATAGTTAAAAAGATTGTTTCATATTTTTTTATGTTTTATAGATAAAAATATAAATTTCATCTTGTGATTCATTGATAATATAGCGAACAAATATTGTGTAATTATAAAATATAAACTCTCCATAGGATTTAATTTATTAAAACCAATAAGAAGTTGAAACCGAGTTTTTCAGAAAGTTGGCTAACGAGTTTAGGAAGGAAAGGTTAAAATGCACAATGAAGCACAAAAACTGGGGTTTTCACAATGTTTGTTAGCACTTACCAAATTAGATACAAGGAATTAACGTGTTAAGTAGAAGTTCGAAATAAGTATGTGAGAAGAGTTTTTCCTCACATCATTTGTACGCATTCCCAAACAAAGCATCAACATAGGGTTCGTTTGGAAATGTGGTAGAGAAGTACTTTTACGTAAGCCGAGGTAAATATGTGGAGGAGATTATCTGGTTTTGCGAAAAAACACAGTTGAACGTACTTATGGAGAGTAAATAAACTTTTCCAAACAAGCACATTAAGTATTTTTCCAAAGGCAAACTGAATAATACTTTAGACAAGACGTTTTTATACATTAAATAGATAATAAAAGTGAAAACTAAATTGTCTAACACATAGTTGACACTTAACCACAAGATTAGCACGTTAAACAGATCACAGAGACAGCTTAAGTATGAAAGCTTGGAGTTTGACATGCTAAACAGTGACATTAAGGATAGAATAAAATGAAAAATACTTGACACGTTGAGAAAGTTGGCTAACTATTATTCTTTCAATTAATTCAAACCGATATAAATTTTGGAAAATATTATGTGTGGAGGACAAGTGAAAGAGTTCTCTGAAATGTTATTAGAATATTTTTAAATGAAAAGATATATTTTAAAAAGTTACATCATAGTAAATAAAATAATTTAATTACGTTGATTCATCAATTTATATGGGATTTAAGACTTTAAGGAGATATGATTTAATAAAGTATACAGTAAGTTTTATGCATTTTAGCATGAAGACTTCTTTTTTCCTTCCTCCAGAAAGAAGAAGAATCATCATCTTTTTAAAAAAAAAAAAATCCTGGACCACTCATCAAACTAGTCTTGATGTTTCAATCCACAATTATGTTTTCAAATCATTTTTACTTGGAAGAAAAGTATGAAAACTTCCACCAAATATTTAAATTTCAATTAATCATAAAAATGGCCTAATCACTCATTAATGACAACTATAGTTAAGTAATACTTTGTCGAGAGTCTTATATTCCATTGACACTACACAGACTTTTTTAAGGATGTGGATTCGAATTTCTAATGAAAAGGTTTAACGAGTAATTTTAATAGAAACTATTAAATCCAAGAATCATTTTAAAATTCTCATATATTTTAAATGTGACATCTCTCCGTCTTGATATTCCATTTTTCCTGGTCATTTTCAATCCTCACCATTCCCCTCTCATGATCAAGTCTTGAAGTACATTGCTTGCTTGCTAATGCAATTAAGTTCCTTCTAACATTCCAAATCCAAATTGACCAAAGTAGAAGCACTCCAGTATGAATACAACCCAATCTTTCCATTGTTAAAGTATATTTTTAGTCCTTTATGTTTACGTCAGATCTTATTTTAGTCCTTTAAATTTAAAAAGTGCACTTTCAATCCCTCAAACTTAAAGATGTAAATCTCTTTTAACGGAAATTGCTGACTCATCAAATTTAATTGATAACTATGCAATAAAACATTATCAAATCATACTCACATTTTTTAATAATGTACTAAATTTAATATTTTAAATTATGTAAAATAAAAAAATTAAAATAACGACGTTTGAGTCAGGTAAAATCTTTTAGGACTTAACCGATGTTATATTCTTTAACCTCCTAAAATTGAAAAGGGTGTTAAGTATATTTCCTATAACCCCAGCCTTTAAGTTGCTTAATATGTGATGAATGTTTTAAACCTGTAAATAGAAATAATGTCCTAAGCATTTACTTATTGAAATGAATGAAAAGATACCATATTCTCAATCAAATTCTTCTTCTATTTACATGGGAACATGAACATGAGCATTGAGGAACACAATTTTCCCGTCCTTACCCAACAAACAAGGATCATCATGGATCTTTAATGCATCCTACAGTTTCAAATTTCAATCAACATTTTGTTTTTCAAATCCTTCATTTTTTCTTCTTTTTTTCCCCTCTTTTTTTGCCCTAACAAAATTATACAACTAATTTGTCAATCCCCAAAAAAAGGACGAAAATGCTAACATCTCTACCAGCATTGATCCGTCTCCCATCTTCGGGTCGTATAGAATCCGGAAGAGCGATCCTGCATCGACGACGACAGGTACGGACGCCTCCTCCGGCGACCAACCCTCAACGAGAGATCATAAAGTGCTCTGGCCGACGGATCGGAGAGCGTTTCATAGGCGTTGTGGATATCGATGAAGTCCGTTCCGTCCGATTCCGATCGGCTCACGACCGAATCAGGGTGGTACAGCTTGGCCAAACTCCTATATGCGGATTTGATTTCCGTCGGAGACGCATTCTGTTTGACTCGGAGTACTTCATAGAGACTCAACGGCCGCCGAGAATCAATCACTGCCGTATCGGCCTCTGTCGCGACCGCGCCGATCGAAGCTCTGCACTTCTTAGAGGACTTCACAGGTAGACGCCGAAGAAATCTGAGGGATGAGAAGGAGGAGGAGGAGGAACGGAGTGGCCGCCCGGCAGGTAGGGAGAGGCTGAGGGTTTGGGACATTTGAGGACTTCTGGTAGGAGTAGGTTTTTGGTGTGAACTTGGGAACGCAAATGGAGAGACGAGACCATTTATATATGTGGTCGACCAGTTGAAGGTTACCGGGGGCGAGAAAGAGAAAAGGGTAATAAGGTAAATTCAGTAGGGGCACGACGGTTGAGTGCAAAACTATGTGCAGTCGACTTTCAGTAAGCGACGGGAGCGATCGTGGAAAGTGAAATTTACGAGTGCCGCGTGGAGTGTGCGCTCTTCTGTTCTGGGGATGGCCTTCTAGAAGGCTTGCCCTTCTAGAAGACCTGAACGTTGCGATTGGGGCAGAGAAGACCGCATTATTTTATTGGTTAAAATATATTTTTAATTTTTTAAATTTATATCACATTTTAATTTGATTTCATCAACTTAAATAGTAAGGAAAAATGATAATTTATCAAATTTAAACAGTAATTTCATAATTGAATGATAACAAAATATGATTAAATTATAAAATATAAGAATGATTATATTAAATACTTAAAATTTAAACATATTTTATTGATATTTAATTGTTAAAATGAATATTTAATATAAAATGATAATATTTAAATCAAATTATTCATATTGAATTGTCTAGTTACATGTGGTCATATATTTTATTTTTTTCAAATATTATCATTTAACTATATAGTTACAAGAAAAAATAGGGCATTTTGCATAACAATTTATTATAAGTTATTTGTCGTTGAGACGGATTATCGAATTAGATTGAGAATCTGAAAAAACTATAAAAATAAAAATATTGATCTCTTCATAAGGCCAATATATTTTGAGACCATTTACAATGGTATTAATTGTAGTGATAATCAGATTTTCTATAAATTTATTTTTTATGTATATTATTATATATGTGATGTAAGTATTTTTATTAAATTGTTATGAAATTAAATGAGGATATTCAAAAATGTAAATTTCAAAGGAAAGTGGTCTTATTAGTCAAGGCGCCTGCATTTCTAGCACGTTTTAGAAGATTTTCAAGTCAGATAATTCCTATTCAATTATTTATATATATTTTTATTTTACAAATGGAAAATGTTTCAACCTTGTGCCTTTTTCTTGAAGGTAATTTCGTAATATCGTGATTGAACCGCTGTTTATTTTTCTCTCCTTGACTAATGCTTAAGAAAATAAATAAATAAATCTCAGTTATTTAAATAATTTAAATCAGAATATTTTATAATGTATAGAGTAGAATAATTGAACTTTGCAATATTATATTTAAATCTGATCGAGCATTTTTACTTATATTGTCATTCCTTTTCTCTTTATTCAATATCTTGCAAATCAATTGGCTTACTTTTTGGTGATTCATAATATAAATTTGTCAACATTTGTAGTTAACTTTAATGGCAACTGGGTAGATTTTCTTTTCTTGTTGAAAAGCAAGTCACAAGTAATAATGAGTACCATGTGAAAAATAAATAAATGAAAGAGATAAAATGAATTAAAAAATTTTATTTATGTTATGTTCTAGGAGATCCCAAGAGAGTGCTTATAAATAATGTAATTAATGTACAAACTGGTTACTTACAACTTTTCCATATTGGATAGAGGAGTTTCAACCATAGAGTGAAAAAAAAAAAAGAATGTATATATTAGGTCCCATCTTTTTTCTTTAATGTTTACAAAAAGACAATACAAATATAAATTTTATTACATTATCTAACTTTTACTCAGATTTAAGTTTGTAAAAGTTAGATGAAATAAAAGTCACTTTCGCTACCCTTAATCCAATCACACCATAATGGATATAAGAAATTTCTTATTCTAAATAACTTATCAAAATAAGCTTTTTTAAAAAAAAAATTGGTACAATTTTTTTAAAAAATATTAAATTGTGAACAATGAAAGTTTTGGCATCCAGATATTGGAATGCTGTGAGCATGGATGGGTGACTCATGATTGGGCTACTTTACCAAACACTCAACTTTATCCCTCAGTTACATCCCTTCCTCAAGTGGAGAGTGCCTTGACAAATCTCAACCAAATCTTTATTAATTACAACAAAAAAATTATGATTACCACCGGGAGCTGGAGCGTAGTGGTTGAGGCAACTGTCGCTCTTCAGGGATCGAGGGTTCAATCCCTGGAGCCGCTCTCGATGGGAGGGGATTTCCCACCCTTGGTGCAAAGCACCTTACAGGGGTGTGCCTCGCTCTTATCCCCACTCCGGACTAGTCGGTTGCCCCAGGTTACCTGGTCCAGTTGAAAGAAGGCCAGAGACTCAGGAAAAGGCGCCGGATACCGGGGGGTTTCGGGTGTGGGTCAAATGATCCACTTGTATGTTGTTCACCAAAAAAAAATATGATTTTTAAGTTGAAATATTATAACAAAAAATTCAATTTTAAATCTATTTTAAAGGCTGTGAGGAAAAACATTATTTTGAGATCTTGAATTGATATTCTTTTATACAATAAAAAAAAGTATGAACTCTCAAACTATTTATATTTAATATAAAAATTCCTAATTTAGATTTTTTTTTTCATAAAATAAGTTTATTATTAGAAGAAGACAATTTGGTAATCATGAATGTCCTAGGGACACCAATACTTGCAAAAAGCAAAACCAGGCCCTCTTGAACAAACCAACTGCACCATTGCTTTACTTTGAGATTATTCTCATTTTCTTTATTTATTTTTATTAGGCATATGTATCCTTTTATTATATAAACTTTCTTCTAAGTATTGTTAGGTATTAAATATGGGTGACTCTCCTAAAGTATATTTAAACTTTGATTTGTTACGTCATAAGAAAATATTAGCGACCCTCATTTTAATGACGGAAAATAACCATTTAACGACATATTTTTCGTTGCTAGATGGTATTTTTTTAGTAGTGTATATATGTCCAACCTCCATTATCATTGTGAAGTGGAATCCATTGAATAATTTGGTGAATAATAATTACATCACTGTTTGGTCTGCGGCACTTTCTCTGTATCATCACAATCCATCCATTGCACATCACAAAAGCTATCCTATCCCTAATAAGAATGTGTGGTGTAAAATTCTCACGTTTTAAACACATCATTTTCATTTTTATTTATTACTCTTTTGGATGAATATAATTATTAAGAGGTGTTAAGAAAGTGACAAAAAAATTGCGATGGCAAATGATGAATATCAACTCACTGTTATTTGTTATATTAAAATTTGCCATTACAAACTTCTAAGTTATTGGCTTCGTTTGGAAATCCGTTGAGAAAACGGACACAGATTCCGATGTACTTTATGTGAGAGGAATTTTGTCTCGACTTGCGTGAGAATGGGTTTTAGGAGTCAGAACGAGGTTTCCAACAGAAAACCAAACGAAGCTATTATTGTAGTTAATTTCGCATACATTTACTCAATTAGTTAATTTTATCCAAATGTGAAACTGGTTAAATGTAATAGTAAATAATGTTATTGAAATAGTAAATATATTTACATATGTTATCATTCGTATCATAAATGCAGTTAACAAGGGTGTCTTTTAAGAAAATGAAGGGTAATTTTATAAAATCGCCAATATTTTAATATTCTAAATTGCTACCATCTCCCTGCGATATCCTTTAATAAATTCATGTGCCCTTTTAGAATTTTTGAAATTCAAATGATAATTTTTTGTCATTTTCCCTTCGCCTAAGGTGTTATATGTAACAGTAATTCGGTATTGGACATCTATAGAGTTGAACACTTTTAATTTTCATATCAAAGCGAAAGTTACATGAAGATCATAGAATAAGGGAGTATAAATTATGAGGAGTAATTTTTTTAATTTTTACATAAACTCAACATGCTGTATAATTAACTTGTATCTTCTTTTGAAAATTTATCATCAGATCCCAAATAATCCAATTAATGAACAAAATGTTCTAAATATCGGCAAAATCACCTTCAAGTCCCAACTGTAGCTTTTAATGACAACCTGACCAATTAGTACTGAGACCTGATGATAATTTTGTTAATCTTTAAAATATTTTGTTCATTAATTCCTCTATTTGAACCTTATAATTAACTTTAGGACCAGCTACTACTTTGGTAATTTCCCTCTTTTTTTTGGTGCCCACATAATTAACTTGTATCAATAGTGTATATTAAACACATCTTGCTGGCTGCTGCTGTCCATTAACTTGGGACAAAGTATATGCAACAATTAAAATAAAAAATTAATTAATTAATAATTAATAATCAGCTATATTTAGGGAGGCCCCATTTACATATAATACAAAACTAACTAACCTTTTTAGATGTTACCTAGGTAGGTTTCTAAGTTACTTTATGCTGAAGATTAATTTCCTGTAAGGTTTAAAGCGTAAATATTTTTGTATTTTCCAACATATACACACACACGTTCTATATCACTACTAGTTTACCATTTTAGTGTGTGTTTGAGAATTCGTTGGAGAACGGTTTTACAGATTTTAAAGTAAGTATGTGAGATAAGTTTTGTCTCAATTTACGTACAGCGTAATTGTGAATCACTTCTCAAACATACACGGCATAATTTGTCAGTATACTTTAATTGTTGAACATAGCTTTATAGGCAATAGGCCTGGTCTCCTATTTGTTTAACCCTACCTTAAAGCATCCATACCTATTTTGCTAAAGAAGCTTTAACTTATAACTTGTTTGGATGTAAGGTTGAAAATAGTTTTTACAAATTTTAAGACAAAATCTAAGTTTTGGAGAATAGATTTTGGAAAATAACTTTTACAGATTCCAAGGCAAAATCTAGGTTTTGAAAAAGTGATTTATGTTTGTGAAGTTATTAGCTTTTACGGATTCTGAGGCAAAAAAAGTGGGTAGGAAAGAGGAAAGTAAGAAAGAGAAAGAGAGAAAAAGTAGGAAAGAGGAAAAAGTAGAAAAGAGAAAATATAGGTTTCAAAACTTAGGTTTCAAATTGAGATTTTGTAACCAAAATAGCTTTTGAGAAAAAAAAATTTGTTTAGACAAAACGTCGGTTTTGAAGTAAAACCTAAATTTCAAAAGTGGTTGCCAAACCGGTCCTTAGCTTTATATGAATGAGCGATTATTTCAATAGCATTGATTTTGGTAACCTACAAATTATCAAGGGTAATTTGAAATTAATTTTCATTACAAATATTACAAATAATGGAGTATTAAGAAATAAGAGAGTATAAACTATGAGGACTAAATTATTAATTTTTTGCAGAATTTTATAGCATGCATATTACAATTAACATGTATCAATAGTGTAAACACATCTTGCTAGTTGCTGCAGTCCATTAGCATGGGGATAAAGTATATGCAACATATTGAAAAAAAATTAATTAATTAATAATTAATAATGAACTATATTTATGGAGGGCCCCCATTCACATATAATGCAAAACTAACCTACCTTAGGTGTTACCTTACAGCCTTATATTTATTCCTTGTTACATATTGATTGATTTAAGAGGTCTAGAAGCTTGGCCAAAGAAAGAGGCCTAGAAGCTATAAATCTTAAATAAGTGACCTATTTTTATTATTATTTTATGGATTTTGATTTTTTTTAAAATGTAGGATCTTTATTAGCTCCTAATCCCTGTAGATTCACATTAAATAACTGCTAAACAGGAAAATGGAATCTTGGAATTTTATATCCAAACAGTTAAAGCAAGACAAAAAAATGAAACGTGTAAGGATTTGATGACGCGACTAAAATTGGATTTCTTTGGAACATCTTCAATAGTCAAACGCACGTTCAATAGTTTTTTTTTTAAAAATAAGATAATTTCATCCACATATTCATCTCGATTTACGTAAAAATACTTCTCTACTATATTCTCAAATGGGTAACATTAAATATTAGTAAAATTTGTATATACAAACAATTAAACAAAACAAAATGAAAGCTATGGCACATATATGATATGACACCATTTGTCCCACTCTTTGAAGCTCGATCAAAACCCTGCATTTGTGCTATATTTAGAATATAACATTGATTTATCAGTGCGATTAAGATTATCAAAAACAGGTTAGTTTTTCATAACGTAAGAAATTAAATTTTAAATTATCGTTGAAAAATATAATTATATTTAGTATCTAACAATGTTTCAAATATGATTACATTCATTAAAAATATACTGGAATTGTGGTTCAATGATCGGATTGTAATTTATTTATCTATAATCCATCCAACAGTTCCAAAGTTAATAAAGGTCAAATTAATTTCTCATTGTTATCTCATGTTTAATGAAATTATATTCATGTAGTTTCCTATTGTTTCCACCATTACACGTATTAATCCATGTACTCGCATTTTGTTAATTTATAAGAGATATGCATCAGTCCGTTTGGGAAAGCGGTAGAGAAATACTTTTATACAAGTCGAGGTAAATATATGAAGGATATTGTCTCGTTTTTGTGAAAAACACTGTTGAACGTGCTTTTAAATGAGAATTAACTGTTTCCAAATAAAACAGATATTCGTGGCTGACGATAAGGCTCCACTCAACATTCACGTTGATTAATTTTATCACATTGGATCGAATGAAATCAAAACCAACCAGATTACATATTATATATAGATGTAATAAGGAGAAAATTAGGGAAAGATTATTTTTATGTTAAAAATAAATAAATTTTAGGGAAAATTGAGGATAAATCCCCTGTTGTTAAACTAATTGTAAAATGAGATCTTTCACATTTTGTAACTGAGGTTTCACATTATCTAACTAATCTTCTCATAATATGTAAATGAGTTTTCACAATATGTAGTTGCTGTTCTACAGTATACAAGTAAACTTTCATAAACTTTAAAATCCATTAGGTCATATTTACATCTATTATGGCAACAGGAGATTTATCATTAATTTTCCCTAAATTTTATCCCATCATTTATTTAATTTTTTTATTTTGTATATTGTGGTTACTTAGTTGTCACTTAGTCAACATTCACATCAATCATAATTAACATGTTAAGAGTGTTTGAACTAAATTCTACAACAATGCCATTTGAAATCCCAAATCTCTAAAAAGATTGTATCCCAATTTGCAAAATTCCAAATCAATACTTCACACCAAACTGAAATTTTGAAAAGCTGGCAATTTTACAATGCGATTGTTTGGATCAGCGTTTACGCAGCGGTTGGAGCCCAAAAGTACGGTGAGCGCACATTGCATTGTTTGGATCAGCGTCTGGCCAGAATGCCTTCTACCAGAGAAGGAGCTTCTAGCCA
>JANTPZ010003532.1:0-12770 GCA_025593235.1 Vachellia pachyceras
TACCATGAATAGCCACTTTGACCCATAATTAGAATGTCTTTGGAGAAGTCAACCCTCCATGCCAGCAAAACGGGTGAAAGTTGAAGTGTCATTTTTTGTTACTTTGGGTTTTTCTTCACATTTGAACATTCTAAAGTTTTTGCCAAACTTTTTATAAAAACTTATCCAAACATAAATCATATCACACTAATTTCTATCACAATTTGAGTTCACATAAGTCAATTTAAATAGAAAGTCATTTTTACCAACATTAATCCAAACAAACCATTAAAAAAATATCATCAGAAATCTCACAAACAGAATACATTGAGACCATATTTACAATGACTAACATACATTCATAAGAAAAGCAACAGGAGTAGTCAAAAGCAGGAGCGTCAACAGATTTAGGGTATGAGAACTACAGAACCTGATGTCCTCCTACTTTCAAGATCTGCATGTGCTTTGGCTGCCTCAGACAATGAGTATGTGTGATTGACTCTCACCTTCAAGATGCCAGAAGAGACGTTAGCGAATACTTCTCCTACAGCCTCCAAAAGCTCATCCCGAGTTATAACATACTGAAATAGGGTTGGTCGAGTCAAGAAGAGCGATTTTGTTGCCAGTGTAGATAATGGGACTGGGTCAGGTGTGCCTGAGGACTGCCCAAAACTTACCATATACCCTCTCAGCTTTAAGCATGCCAATGATCCCTTCACAAAAAAAAAAGCCAATGAAGAGGGAGAATATGTATGGTATAACGTTGAAGGATCTGTTTGCGTTGTTTTATTTTTTTATATTACCTTTTTAAAAAAATCATAGATTCTTAAAATCCAAATCTTGCAACCATAAAGAAAAGAGAGAAGCAACTCAGTTTTGCATTAAAAAAGAAGCAAGCCACTAAATTTAATTCCATTTTGTAATAACTATTAATTAAAAATTACATTTATTTTTCTATTTAATAAACTTCAGTTTCAACTTAAAGAAATCCACCTATTTATTCTATACAAAAAATAGAGGAGAGGATCAAGATATAGATTGTGAATAACTTGTGTATATAGGTTACTACACTATAAATTACTCTAAACGTCTAAGTGTTTCCTTTTAAATTCAAGGCATTAGAAACTTTTTATTTTGTCAATATGGTAATAAATTTAATGATAAAGATGCACTTAACACACTCAAATATTTTTATTACATTAGAGGCAAAATTGCGCCCATAAATATTTTGGGGTGCTGATTGCACCTTAAAACATATTTCCAAATGCTAAGTGCACATTTACCCTAAATTTAAATGCATGTAAATTTAAATGTGCGTGCATGAATATACATGCATGCAAATAATTTGTATCTAATTGGATTTGAACCTATTCCAAGGCTTTAGAAAACCACTGTCCTATCCACTAGATATTTCCAAACTTTATAAACCTAGTGTCAGAATTACTAGGGTATTAACTCTGGTAAATTTCTTGGTCTTGTCAACATGGGGATTGCTGAGAAATATAAACTTATCTTTGTTCATTTCTTGTAACGGCAATAAAAACATAGAACTGAACAGGAAGTACCAAGAAATCATTTATAAATTAGACAGAAGATAATGCATATTTCTTTTATATCCGATCCAGGAACTCATTTATTCTTAGTGTTAAATCAGTGGTCCAGTTTTTGGAAGGAAAAAAAATCAACAGTGGGCCAATCAAACCCAAATTTGTTATCAGAAGGAGCTCCTAAATAATTAGAAAGTTTATATTTTTCCTCAAGCGTCCAAATATCCAATAATAAAGTTCCCTTCAAAAGAAAATTTGAATTCTGTACAAAGCAGCATAGATATTGACAGGTAAACAACACTGACGCCGCAACAGGTCCTATATCATGTTTAAATGTGATTTCATTTGTTGATCAGTATGACACAGTACGACTCCAGATTTTAAGTATCAATGCTTCATAGGTATTACCAGAAAGGTATTTTACGCATGAATCACGATAACATTTGGATCTAGAGACAAAGGCCATGAAAGGAGGGATAAGGACATTTAAAGTTCTGCCATTATGGGGTCCGGAACTTCCCTCATTGTCTGTTTGAAAGGGACTCAAGTCTCACATTTCATTTAAATAAAACACGAGTGCTTGAGAGGTTCAATCTGTAACCTTTGCTACATTCAGAAGAGAACACAATACTGACAGCTTTTCCTTCCCACTCAAGCAGTCAAATGAGTATGGACAAGCAATTTTTGCCTCAATCTGTCATAGCATTCTGAAAATCCGATGAGAGTGAGCCTTTAATGGTGAAAGTAAATGTGAAGGGGCAGGAGCAGGAAATGGTGTGGGTGAATGAGTATTGGAAATTACAGAAGAAGAGGAAGGAAGAAGGTTAGGGAGGATGATTTCAGAAGAAACTTGATGTGGAAGGTACCAGAGGTTGGGGATTGCAAGGTGAAAATAGATGGAGCCTACTGCTATAGATGGTTGGAAGGAGGTATAGGCTTGATATCCAGAGAAGATAATCGGTTGTTTTTATGAGGCTTTGGGTGGAATGTGGTATCTATCTCTTCATGACTGAATGACTGGCTGTCCGAAATGGCAAGAGATGGAATGTGAAGAATGGTTCAAGAGATTGTACAGCAAATGAATGGCAGTATAATGACATTTTGCAGGAATGCTTTGCTTTAATGAGGTCTGGGAGAGATTTCTCCCCATCCTTGGTGTCCTACTAGGGTACTAAAGCTGCAAATTGGATTGCAGCTCAAGCAATTTGGGAGTTCAGCACATCATGGATGGTCTTAACCCCTTTTCTTTCTTTGTAGCTACAGGACCTTACCGAGGCAAGGCCGCTAATAAATAGAAGAAGTTGTTGACGCAGTTGGTGTTGAAAGTCAAGACTCAGATTTGTTTTAGTCTGATTTCTTCTTTATAGGTTGTATGATAGGTTTATTTTGCCTTTAGTGTTTCTATTATAGTTTGTATTTTGTACTGATAGGGCATTGGTCCCACCCCCTGGAATCTATTAGTGTGTGTGATAGGCCTGTAACGCCATCGAGCTGAGCTTAAAAAGAGGAGACAGCCCAACATGACAGAGGACAAGAGACAACCTAGACTGGGGCCCACTAATCCAAAGACAGACACAGTTAGCTAGGGTTGTGTGCCTTAGAGAGGAGTAAGAAAGAATGAGTGACTTGGGAGAGCTCCTGACCTCACTTACGTTGGGAAGAACTGTGGCTGCTACTAGTTTCTTTTCTTGTTAGCTCACAGTTTTGTAATTCCTGGAACCATTCCAGTTAGCTGCTATTATCCATTTTCCTCTCTTCCTCTACCACCGAAGAGGATTTAGCTGAATGTAACTCCACTCTCAGGCAATAATATTTATAGTTCCATCAGAGAGTAATTGGGTTTTGACTATTAGTAAAGTCAACTTGTTTTAGCTCAACAGAAAAAGGAAAATAAGAGGGAGGGGGTAGTTAGTCAAATATCAAATAATGAAATTTCATTTGAATCGAAAGTAGAACAAACTGTTGGGATATTACCTCAAATGTGTCCTTTCCTACAGAATCATAAACCACGTCAACTCCATGGCAAGAAGTAATTTCATTGACATGAGCAACAAAGTCCTCTTCCGAATAGATTATAACATGATGGCATCCATCCTCCTTGGCTTGAGCCGCCTTCTCCTTGTTTGATACAAGTCCTATAACAGTTGCACCAAGAGCATTTGCCCATTGACACAATAGAGATCCAACTCCACCCGCTGCAGCATGAACAAGAACTGTATGACCAGGTTCAACCTGTAAAAATTTGTTTTATCAGTGTGCTTCATATCATCATTAAAGATAGGGCAAAGTTATGAACAAATACCAAGGCCTTTGGAAAAAGCATTCATTTCCAGTAACAACATATTGGAGCTAGATATGAAAGTATCAAAAATATGTAGTTGCAGCAACAATCTTCTCAGGTGATTTAGTTAATCTCCCCACAATGCATAAAGGAAT
This sequence comes from Vachellia pachyceras, assembly GCA_025593235.1. NCBI lineage: Eukaryota > Viridiplantae > Streptophyta > Magnoliopsida > Fabales > Fabaceae > Vachellia > Vachellia pachyceras. The sequence goes on from JANTPZ010003532.1 coordinate 3,963, forward strand.
CATTCACAAATTAAAATGCAATTACTATTTCTATTTGATTGTATTTTGATTTTATTACTAATCCATAGGATATAAATGAATATAATCGGATTAGAATCTGATTTTATTTGATTAATGTAAGCCCATTTTTCCTATATATGTACCTGCTTATGAAGCTCATAAAGTTGAAAAAGAATATCAATATTTTCCTCTGCAAAATTACATTTTTTCTGCTATCTAACTTTCAAATGATAGTGTTAGTTATATCCAGATTTGTAATTTGCAATCCATATATAGGAGTTAGATTGGTTAACGGTTCTTCCCAATATCTCTTTATCTGTGACCGCTCTTGTTTCTGCAACACATTAAAAAAGAGGACAAATTATCTATGTTTTTTCTCACAACTTTCTTCGCTACCTGATTTTTTTTTCTTGGCAGAGCACTACCTGACGACCAAAACATAAGATACAAAAGAAAAAAAGAGTGAGCTGGTTGATACTAGAATTATCTTTGGAGGACCGTGAGGAATTTTACTCTGGGTAATTATAAACCTTAAATAACTTATTGTACACTAAGGGGGAAAAATAGGACGTAAAATGAGATGTCTTTGCTTGTGCTAAAATGAAAAATAAAAAATCAGAATAAAAAATCAGAAATATGCAGGAGGCGTGAGACAGTAGAGAAATAAGGATTGCAGCAACCTTTCACTGATCTTGTGTGTGCGTTTGTGGGGAGAGGATTGAGAGAATTGATGTTAAAAGAGAAAAAAGAAAAGCGCGGGGGCTAATGCTATGGGTATAATACCCCCACAGACTACTCAAAACTCTCACACACACACGTCCCATCAATGAGGAGAAGAGCGTCGACTGTAGAGTGAGAGAGAGGAGAGAGAGAGTGTTGGAGAGAGGAAGAGGCATTTGGAAGGGGTGTTTTTCAGTCTAAAGTCCTACTTCTGGGATTATTTAGGTATGTAAAACGACTTATTTTCATTAAACTTCTTTCACAAAAGTTGTTCTAATTATTTTTCTCTTTCTAATGGTAGTAATATTATGTTGATTAGAGAATATTTTGGGATTTTTATTTTCGTTCAATTTAAGTTTTATTTGTAGAAAACCATAAAATTGTAGATGTATTTTTATAACTATGATATGTGATGTTAGATTTATTTTTCTAATACCTGGAATATTTTTACAAATTTAGTTATTTTTAAAAAGATATGATTTTTGATATATTAATATTTAGACTAAATAGTTTATGATTAAATGGTTAGATCGATATTAGTAAATTTATTAGTTTTGCTATTACAAGATTTAAAATATATATTCACATATATATAGTTAAGTATATATTTGCTAAAAAAATCAATTAAAATTATTATAAATCAATTTCAAGTGATGTATTTATTTTTTTAAAAATCGTTTAAATAATTTATTTGGAATATTAGAGGTATTATTGAAATTTTAGTTGAATTAGGTTATTTAATAAATTGAGGGTTTATAATTTAAAAACCATTATATCTTTAAAATCCTAAACTTTAAATTAGAAATTTTAGGATAAATAATAATATTATTAAATATTTGAAATAATAATTCTAAATATTTTGAGCAATAATTCTACCACCCAAATTAATTGTAGACTAATATGTAGTACTATTTAATTTTTTAGACGGTTTATAGAAACTTGGTGTTGGGCGAGGATTTATCAGTGGTAGTATTTTATTGGTTGGTAAGAGGTAACCACTTTCCTCTCTTTGTGTATGCTTGTAATATGCTTGCGAGTAGTTTTAAATAATTAGAATTATAAAAAGTGTCATTGATATTCGAGTTGCACAACAAAATTATATTGTTAATGAAATTATCTTGTAAGATCTATTTCCATTATGAAATAAAAAGATGATTTATTTATATTGTTTTATAATATTACAAATGTTGCTTCGGGAATCTATGATATTGATCATGATACAGGATAGATTTATTAATTGATGATATGAAAGGGAGTGGTGGATGTTGATTTGATGGGAGATTATTTAGAGGAAATAAGGGGGTGATTTTCTTGTACAAAAAAAGGAAATAAGGTGGTGGGCTACCAGGTGTATGTTAGTTAGTCCTTTGGCCCAATTATATTTGATAGGGCAATGACACCCCACTATTAGTAGAGGGGGAACCCATGTTCTGTTATTGTGCGTTGTGGATTTTGGCCCATATCACTTTATCGGAGAGCTCGATATTTGTACTACCAGTTGCATGAGACAGTATTGGCCCATGGGTTCAGTCAAAGGAAATAAGGATGGGGAGGAATAAGGGAGATCAGAGAAATAAATCTTGTGCATTGATTTATGATGAGATAAGCATGAGATTATGATGTCGTAAATTGATAAATATGTATGCTCATATATAATCTGATTAAGTGAAATTTTGTTATGCTATTATATTTAATGTGCTTAAATCTTTTTACTTATTCGTATGCCCAATAAGATGGAATTGCTAGTTGCTGAGACGTTTATTTCACCCTGTTGCTTTAACATTTTTTTCAAGTGGCAGTTCCGTACGGGTCCGTCAGGGAAATCTCTAGAAGCTTGAGCTACTTTTCGTAAAAGTAGTGCTTACATCTTTTTAGTTATGTTGTATTATTATATATTATCACATTATGGCTCATCATGCATACTCTGCCTTATTTTGACCATTTGATTTATCGATGGTTTACGTTTGGTCTGAACTTTTGTGGTCTAACGCTCAATGATGGTTTCGAATATTGACTAGACAAAGAATTTTCAATCAAACATTTTGTTATTTGGCGTTTTAAGAAAAGGACTTTACAAGAAGGATGTTAGAAATTTTGTATGCACTATCTATCAATGGTTTAAACCTGAGTTGATTGCTTCTCCTACGCTAATACAACCATTGCCTATACTTAAAAAACGTTTGGATTGAATTATCCATGGGTTTCATAAGGGACCTTCACAAACTACAATACTAGCGGCAGTTGATAGACTCTCCAAAGTTGCACATTTTTTGCCATTAAAGCTGCACATTTTTTAAGTGTTCAAACATTCCAAGGCCATTCATTTTTGGCCAAGTGAAGAGTTAAAGAAAGACAGAGGCTGTGGGGTGAAGAAAATGCAAGAGGAAGAGGGAACAAGCCAAGATCAAGTGGAAAATCAAGGGAAACAAGTGAATTTTGGTAGAAAATCTTGCATTTATTTAAGATTCTAGCATCAAGACAACTCCTAATCTGACAAAATCCTCTTGATTTGGTGTTCTTGAAGTCAAGAAGAAGAGGACCTCAAAATTCTAGTGACAAGAGTGAAGAAGAGCTTAAATTGGAAACGGTAAGCTTCAAAATCCAACTCTAGCTAGTGATGTTATTGAGGTAGTTGATGGTTGGATTTGTCTTGTATGTGTTGTAAATTTTTGGGATGCAAGAACCCTAGGGGAGGTTCTATCCAAATTATGTAAAATGAGAGGGAAAGTGATTTAATGTTAAAGGATTCTTAGAAAGGTTATTTCTATGAAAAGAAAATCACATTTTTCCTTCTTTACTGTGCATTTCCGCAGACCTGGGAAATTAGGAAGAAAGTAGATTTTGATGATTCCAATGTATTTAGAATGAAAAATTGTCTAAGGTAAAAGTGAGAAGCTAAGTTTGGAAGCATTAGAATTGAAAATGGAAAAGTTAGAGTTAAAAGGACCCTAGTTGGAAGTGAAGAAAGGAATTAAGTTTGACTGTTATAATCCATGCAATGGATAATTATTAATGAGAAATATATTATAATAATGTGTAAGCATTGAATTATGCAAGGAAGCCTACCAAGTGCAAGAGGCAAGAGAAGCCCAAGTACAAGCTAAACCAAGTTTAAAAGGTAGCAAAGTTACTAACTTATGCATTAACATTGTTATTGAATCTTATTTGTATTTATTGCCTCGATGTTTGAGTTAGATAAGTTTTTTTATGTTTAAACATGTAAACCCTTACTTATTGTTGTGCCTTAACCATGTGCAGAGTTGGATTAATAATATGTTAGTAAGGCGTGTCTATGTCTAGTTTAGTAAGTAAAATAATGATCATACATGTTAGTATGTTTATTAATAACATTCGTTATTGAGATTTCTAAGATATCTTATTTTTTTCCATAAATGCAACACCTTAGGTCAGGGACTAAGTTTAAGCAAAGGTAAATGCAATAAAGGTGGGAGAAAAGCACCAGGATGCTATGTTGAATTATGCTTGATAAACCTCAACTATGATGAAAGTTGTATGTGCATGATGTGAGCATGTCAAATATGCTTAAGTAATGAAAAATAGTGGCATGTGTGTTAATGTAACAGTGACATGCTTAAAGTGGTAAAAAGGGTCCAAAACTCTTAATAAATCTATAAGTTGAGCTAAGTGTAAAACAGGGTAAATGACATTCAAATTTTATGAAATTTTCCATTTAAATAATACACATTTCAAGCTTTTAAACAAGTTATATTTTGCCTAAATTAGATGTATAAACAAAAAGTTGTGTATTTCTAAAGTTAGAGATAAAAACTGAAAAATTGAATAATGGTCATACAAACAATGCATCTCCAAAGTTTTGAGTATTCGTTCCCTATAGAGACATAGACTCGAACCACTTGATTTCGATTTTTTTAGAATTAGTTATAATTTTTCAAAGTTTAACCAAAATTTTAAAGTTACCAAGTGAACAATAACTCAAGAAAAAGTTTTTAAATTTTACTTTTTTCATTAATTCTAAATTTTAGAAAGCATTCAAGTGGTCTAGTCGCCTTTGCTGTAAAAGCAAATTAATGTGTTAGGTGGTTGCCACTTGCTGAACTTTGCTTATATAAAAGTAAAGATTTTACCTACTAGAGCAGTTCTAGAAATGGTAAATCAGTAATAAGTCTATCATTAAGGTTAATTATAGGAGAGGGGAAATGGTACGTGATCGACTAGATAGAGAATATACGATGAGCACCTATGCTCATTTTCTTTTTGTCAAATGAATTCTCTAGTTTTCCTCTTATATTGGTATCACAGGCCATCAAGATTTAAACACCTTTTAAAGAACAACTTGCCAGAATTCGACGCCAGCTTGTTGTCGAAACTTCAAGATCATAGAACAGTTTATCAAAATTTAAACTATAACATGTTGATATTCAAGGAATAAGTAACCAATATTCAAAAACTGTTAAAAGAAAAACTCTTACTATAACTTGCCAAAATTCAAATTACAATTTCTCATGGGAACTCCAAAGGACAACGACACCGATGATCTCATCATCAATGATGATTGTGAAGGCATGAAGGGTAGAACCTTTTTTTTTTAATAGGGAGAAGGATTTTTGTAATTGACTCAAAAAGTTGATTACAATTCAACCCCTTTGTTCTTTCAGCCATTTCATATTATATTGGTACTTTCCTTTGATGATGATAACTTGCTTTAGAGATCCTTAAATAATATTCTCCTTTTTTTCCACAAGAACATTTATCCTTGTAACCATCTTTAATGCATTGTTAGAAACTAAATGTGAGCATATCTTCCAATAAAGATTTATGCCTTAGTTCACCATATTGCAAAGGACTAATCACGTTAGATAAAATCTTGTTGGTTAAATGATATTCTCCTTTTTCTTTCTCTTTCTTACTTATTTGAAAACAAATTAAATTGATAGAAGTTTAATGATAGGTACATGAATATTTCTATCGGTTAGGTATTTGAATATAAAATGTAAGAAAAAATTAAATCATTAATATATTAGCAATGGTGAATGTTTATAGGCTTAAGATGCAAAATACTCGTGAACTTTTATCAAAAGTGTGTCTAGCACTATGTACTTTTCAAATGTGTAAAAAAACTCTTGAACATTCAAAATAAGAGCAAAAATATCATAATTGTTAAATATGCACATACACATATAGTGTGGGTTACACCACAAAAGTAACGATGTTAAGTTCTATTTAATAATTTTTTTCATTTTTGCATCTATTTTAATATTCATGGATACTTTTACACCTCCAAATGGTATATAACGCTAAATACACTTTTAGTAAAAGTTAATAGATATTTTTACGCCTTAACACGTGTGTGTATATATATGTAAAGATTATAACACACTACATTCTCACCTAATAAAGAATATTCTTTTTTTGCCAGAACCTCGTAAAGAATATCAAAGCATGCACTTAAAGATTTTATGATAAACTAGTAGTTAGAAATGAGATTATATCCACCGAAAACTCTACAAAAAACATTATAAGAATTTTGTTTTTCAATAAATTGCATTAAATGTGTATTAAAAATCTCCTTAATGTGTTAGGTGATGGTTAACTCAAGGTTTAATGAGCATTTTGTTGGACATAATGGCTTATGACATTATGTTAATACTAGTTTTGATGATGATAAATGATAGAGAAACTAAATTATTTATTATTGTTCTTAAAATGTTTTTATATACAGTTCATCTCGAAAGTTTTCCAAAGATGCTTCAGTTACAAAGTTTGGAGATGTATTTTTTTTTGTGATATTGTATGAACTTAACCAAAAAAAGTTGAGAGAACTAGTGAGTGTTTGGATTATTCTTTTTAAGTGATTTCATGTAATCTGACGTAAAAGCGCTTTTGTTTTGATACAGAAAGTGCTTTTTTTTAATTAATCATATTTAATGGTTAAACTCACTGTTTATTGAGTCAACCAAATCTAATAGTATATTTTCCTTGTCCTTAACAAGTTAGGGCCTTATCAAAAACTCGTGTCAGCTCCAAAATGCTATTACTATCATGAACATACTGTACTAATTATTATTCTTTTATGTGCTGAACAAGTCACCCAAAGTACTTCATATTAAATTTCAAATCGATTCATGAATTCAAGAACTCCAAAATAAGTCCATGGGACTGATTTAAAGTTGGTGAAAGTTAGGTGTTTTACCACATTGCCTCCGTTTTTTTTCTTTTTTTTTTTCAAAACCAGGTCCTCTATTTTTTTTCTTGAGCCATCAATTTATCCCCAGACCACCTCTGATGATGGCCGAAACTCCAACTTTGACACCAGCAACAATTATATTGTAAAAATTTTGTTGTGAATGGCTGATGGAGACTTATGAATTGCTAAATTCAAACTGATAATTTTTAATTTTATCTAGTGATTGAATAACAATAGAAATTTAACCATAATATTTGTTTACAACAACTTTCTCAATGAAGTTGCACTCTTAAATAAACCTCTGTTATTTAATGGCAAGAAATGTTTAAAAATTAACAATTTCAACTTAGTAATGCGCATGTCCTTATTAGCTATTCATAACAAAACTATCCCAATAAAGTTGCCACTGGCAGGGGTGGATTTGGGAGTAAAAGGGCTAATTTGAAAATAAAAAATGAGGGCAATGTTGAAAAACACTCAACATCTGCAAATCCAAATTAGTCCCTTAGAGTCATTCAGGATTTGCCAAATTTAGTGGAATTTATGATTTTGATATTTCAGAGGGATTTAAAATGGGCACAAAAAAAAAAATCAGTGTCATGTCTAATTAAGAATGTTAACATATGGTTTTGTCATCATGATAGACCATGATGACAGAAACTGTTGGGATTTTAGAACGTACATGCAGCGGAATTTAAAATTTTTCTAATCTCAAATACGGATCGGTCAAAGGCGTTTAGATCGAGGAGATGAAGGCGTACCTTTTACGTTTTGAGATTGTCCCTTCCTTTGCGTCTGGATCTCTTCAGATTCCAAAACCCTCGGCGCTCTTGCTTCCGATCACAAGGAGCCGACGTTCTTTCAATCGCCTCCCTCTACCGGTATCCACGCGAACAGTCTCCAACAATAGCAGCGTGCTAGCGCCTCTTCGTTTCACTCTTTCTCTCTCTAGGGTTTCGTGGCTCAAGAGCGAATTCAAATTCAGAATGGGATGCCTCTTCTATTCACGAGCACTCATATTTATAAAGCTCATAGAGTCCATCATAATCAAGGATTAATGTTTTATTAATCTTGAAAAATCCAAATTTGAATTTCAAGATCCAATCTTGCAATCCAAAATTTTAGAGGATATTCAAGATCTAATCTTGCAATTCGAAATTTCAGAAGGATATTTAAGATCTGATCTTGAAATTCGAATTTCAAAAGGATATTCAAGATCTAATCTTGAAATTTGAATGTCAAAAGGATATTCAAGATCTAATCATGCAATTCCAATATTCAAGATCTAATCTTGAGATTCGAAATTTGAAATTCAAAATGTGAAATTCGAATTTTGCAATCTTAATTTGGATGAAATTGATCTGATCAAATCATATCCATTTAATTAATCTAAATAATGAGCCAAGAGATTTAATTTTTCTTTATAAATTAAATTAATACTAGTTATTTAATTTATCAAATAAATTAAATATTAAACTAACACACACAAATATTACTTACATAATATTGTGCAATTTCAAATTTCAACGTATATATACATATATTTAAAATTCGAATAAACCCTAGAAATAAAGCTTATGGTGGGTTGTTCTTGCGTGTGACCCTGTAGGCCCATATAAAGTTGGCAGTGGGCTAATCTCACCATAAGCCCACAAGTCGCAAGCGGTCTCTAGCAAGACATTACGACTACCCAAATCATACGGGGATCGTTAACACGACGTAACCTTTTATGCAACCACATCACGTCTCTTTTGTCACACGATATCTCGGTCAAGGATGAGGCATGGATGACATCATCCTCCTATTCCCGACCATTACTTTCTCGATCCCTGAGTAGTCTGATCAAAGAAAATGAAAACTCCTTTTCGTTATAGTATGGTCATACATTTCTCAGACTCACTCATCGGGGACCCAGCAACATC
>JANTPZ010003537.1:0-14104 GCA_025593235.1 Vachellia pachyceras
TTTTTTTTTTAATTTGAATAAATACCATCAATCCAAACACTACCAACCAAAAATATCAAAAAAGATGATTAGTTTTGGATGATAGACTAAGTTGATGTCTCGAACGTCTCTTTATCTCAATACTGACGCTGTGTCGTAATTAATATGAGACTTTATATGGTGTGTGTGTCTATATATACTGATAATTATGAATAAGATAAAACATCCGACTAAAACCATATTGCTGTACCACAATCGCATGTCCTCAGAATCTTTCTCACTGCCAATATATATGCTCTATTACATAACAGTGTGTCCATTTGGGAATGCAGTAGATAAATACTTTTACCCAAGTCAAAGTAAATACATGGATGAGATTATCTCAATTTACCGAAAAACACTATTGAGCATGCGTTTGACGGTTGAAAACGTTGTTCCAGACAAATGCATTAGCGTCTCGCAATTAATCATGCATGAATGGTCTATATTGTGGAATTCAACACACCATCTTTAGCCATTTACTCGCTTCATTTATCCTAAAGATAAAATACAAACGCACTCAAGTCTTTAGCAATGAAGTCAACATAAGTTTTTTTTTTTCCTAGGATTATCTCCGACCCTAACATTAGATTTAGCATTAGTCAACAACCCAACCACGACAATCTGTCTTTGGTCAAAAGTCAAAAACAATCTCATTAATATACTTAATGGTCTATTTTCCATCCCTTTTCTGGAAGATAAAAAAATATATAACAACCTATCCCACTTTAACAAGAGTCCGTCGAAAACGAGATAAAAGTTTAATAACCTTGCGTCATCCCCTCGAACATGTACAAGTGTGAGGTGGAAAATAAACCAAGGAAATCAACGACACATGGCAATAAAATAAATCATACGCTGATCCTGAAAACATTAATAAAAAATAACAATGCAATTTGTTAAAAAATTTACTTTATATTAGCATATGCCTCTCATATTATATTATGAATTTTAAAGAATAAGTTGTTATTTACAAATAACATGTTACTATAAATTTTATATTTTATTTGAATGTTAATATTCACACTAATTAATTTTAAAATTATAAATACAAACATAATTGAAATAAAGGGACGTGCATTATTCTCCCCCATCTTTTGCTTTCTATTTTTAATGCTCTCATATTGTCTTGGAGCCAAAAACGCATCCTCACTTGCCACATTTGATTCAAAACACATTTTCAATAATCTTTTTTATAAAATAAGATAATATTATTTACATATTTACCTTGTGAATAATAAAACATATTTTCACCATTTTTTCAAATTTTTTTTGGAGAGACAGACGCCACTTTGATTAAAAGGTTAGGTGAGATCTACTAGCTTACGGGTGGATGCACACACCAAACCTCATTCAATTAAAATGAATACGAACCTTTCCGTATTGACTTACTTATTTTTTTTATTTTTTTTTTCCGTTCCGATCGATGGCTACAAAGAATACGAACCTACCTTTTTTTTTTCCGTTCCGATCGATGGCTACAAAGAATAGGAACCTACCTTTTTTTTTCGTTCTGTTCGATGGATATAAAGACCGTTCATACGTGGCGCTACCGATGAGCCGCTCATGTGTCAACGCTTTCACTTATTTTAAAATCAATGGCTCCTAAAACAACCACGTCACTGATAGAGCGCAATCGGTGCTGCGATTGGTTGGAGCAGATTATCCTTCCGTCAAACACCGCACGGGATAAATATCAAAACGAAATAGGAGACATTTATGTCGATTAGTGTCTGGTCCTCATTCGTATTTAGAGTTGCATAGAAGCTTTGTTGGCGGCAATTCCATGGCGCCTCCGAAGCTCCTCGTCCTGCTCGCTCTTTTCCTTGCCCTAATTTCGGCTCACATTAGGGCCGATGTTTCCGTCGATGGAGGTGGTGAACAGGGTGGGTCTGCTGGAGTCACCGCAGTCGACAGCGACTCTGATTCTTCGGCTCTTGAGATCGAATTGGATCATCTCAAGTCCAAGATCCAAACTCTTGGTCAGTTCTCATTAGATATAATCAAATTAGGTTTTCTTTTTCGCCCTCCTTTATTTGCTTGGAACACTTTTAGGTTTACTACCCTGTTGCTGATAAAATGGAAGGCTAAAGGAAGAGAGGGCGTCTGAGAAGAGTTGTCGATGACCTTCTCCCCCTGGGAAGTTGGGACAATGCCCTTTTCATGTTCATCCAGATATTTTAGCGTCTGTTATGTCAGCTATGAACGCAATTTCTTCCAAAAAGATTTGAGATATGATGGGTGGCCTTTAGTTTTCGAGCAGTCTAAGGTTGTTTGTCGCCGTATTAAATAGATGGGGTTGGATGAAATTATAGTGCAGCTGCTACTTAATCTAAATCCAGGGTTATCAAGTTCATATATCGATGAACAATACTCAATTACGAGAGAGTTCAAAGCGTAAGTTGATAGTTATTGTTAAATCACATGTTCAAAGGGGAGGGGCTGGAACTTGTTTGCCTTTATCACTCATAGAAGCGGGTTTGAGCGATTTTGTCTTCTGGATGAATAAAAATGGTTTTATTGTCTTACGAGATTGATGAGATATCGCCTCGTATGTTTATGCATGTTTGATTTAGTGCTTGTAAAAAGATTTATGCTTGACCCCCAACGAGGTGGGTTTTGATTCTTCTTCCTTATGGCTAACCGTTTCTAATTTTATTTGAAGAATCTCAAATCAGTGAAAAGTCTCAAGAAGTGAAGAAGAAAGATGTAATAATAGCAGAAAAGGAAAAAATTATTCAAGACAGCTCAAATACTATTGAGTCCTTGCAGAAAGACATTGTTGCTCTTCAGGTAAAGGTTTGAGAAGCCAATTTTTCTCACCGTGTTTTGTTTTCAGCTTACCATGGAAATGTTAATTATTATGCTACTTCAGTTCAAAGAATGCAAGTGGTGGAAACATACTTTCTTTCTTTCTTTTGCCATAATGTTACTCTTGATCCCGAGGCCTTCTTTAAAACTGATTCGTACTGTGTCATTTTTTTCTTCTTCCTAGAAAAAGGGGACATCAGATGCTGAGGAGCAGGTTGGGAAGGCTCATGCACGTGCTGATGAACTGGAAAAGCAGGTCAGATATGGATTGGCTGGATCTTGGATAATGAAATTTTTCTACGACTCATTTTACCTACTCAAAATATTTCTCATATAGGTGGACAATCTAAAACGGGAATTAGAATTACAGAACAAGGAAAAAGTTGCCTCAGAAGCCCGGGTCAAGGAAGCTGAGAAAAAGATTCATGACTTGAACTCAAAGCTAGCAGACGTAAGTTCTGTGTTTTTCTAGATGGGTCCCATTCCGCTTCCATCACATCCTATGTTTGTAATGTTTTGGAATCAATTTCTTTTATTCACAATTGAAATGTAAAGTATGTATCTGTGTGTTTGTTTTTGTTGGAGTCGTGCATCTAAATTTCTCTGTTGAAAATACTTATGCGAAATTGCCCTTCCCCCTGCTATTTTATGAGGTTCCTAGTAAATAGTTGAGTATTTACAAGCATATCCTGTGCACACCCTTCTCTGTTGCGTCCCTGAGGGATATTTTTTAAGGTAATGGGGAAATTACTGGTTAGACAAAGCCTGATGCCAAACTCTCTCCTCTACTTTTTGTGTTACTAGAACAGAAGCTCTGCTATTATTATAGTTTTTCTATGCTATTCGTTGCTGTTGGTTGTGGATGATTCTTCTATCATTTGAAAACTAGTAAAGGATAAGATTGATGGTTGTAACCCAATAATCTCGAATGGTAGCATGACAACATTATTGTTTATTGTTCACCAAACCAAGTTAATTTTAATTATAAAGAAAAAAAAATTGTCTGAGGATGATAAGGTGACTTGAGTAGCGACTCTTCACAGCTTCAAAAGATAAATGAGGAACAAAAGAAGGTGATTCGTAAATCAGAACGCGCTCTTAAAGTTGCTGAGGTATGTTAGTGCTACAGTTTTTTTTTTTTCCTTTATTGTGCCAGGTGCTTGTTGACAATTTTGATGGCTGCTCTCTCTCTTTTTTGAAATAATTTTATTTAGGAAGAAATGGTGAAGGCAAAGCTTGAGGCAACATCCAGAAGAGAAGAGCTATCACAGGTAATAACTTATGTGCATACATCTAAAGTATTATTTTCCAATATTTAGTTGTAAATAGTTGTCAATCTTTGGATTAGTCGAGGGCAATTGCCATGATTGTGCTCAGTGCTTGAAATAATTTTTTCAACTGGGTTGAACAAAGTAAAACCTTCTATATGAGTGACAAGGAGTTCATCTATGGCAGTTGGAATTTAAGGGAAGTTTCGCAAATGTTAAGTGGCAACACTATGATACTTGATTAGAAGCAAAATCATTTGTTACTTATTGATTGAATGCTATCGTTGGGGTGGGAGAGATGACTGCCAATTTTGTGAACCATTGTTGTCTGCTAACTGATTTAACTGAGTTACTTGCTGTTGTGGTACGATTATCTTGCTTTTAGCAGCAATTCAAATATCTTGATGTGATTATCTGATGAAAAAGAATCAATCTTAGGAGTAGAAAGTGATTGGACATAGACCACAGTATCATTTTCAAGGGGGCTTATATGATATTATGTGGTCATTTAGGGGAGCATGATCTCAAGGTGAGCTTTGGCAGTTGTTCTTTACACAGATGACAAAAAAAAAAAAAAAAGATTATTGGGCTTTTGACCACGTGGTTAGGTCAGATATATGTATGCATTGGTTTCATCCTTGATTCGAAGTTCATACTTAACAAATAAAGCAATCCTTTCAAGCCTTGGCTTGACTTTGTAATTCCAAAAAAAGAAAAAAAAATAAATAAATCAAGCAATTCAAAACTCAGGAAGGTGATTTTTAGACATGCTTGAGCCAATATTGCACATTTCTAGCGTCTTATAAATGTTTTTAATTTTGTATAACTCAAGCAGCGGTTTTATGGAGAGATTTGAAAATGTTCTCTGGTGAATAGCGATTGTATGAAAAATCTTTTTGGTATGAATTTGACATCTAAGTGATGCATATTGATCTAAATGATCAGGTTCAAGGCGCTTGGCTTCCACCTTGGCTTGCGTTGCACTTAGTCCACTGTAAGGTGAGCTGATGTCTTATCCATCATGATACCCCGTGAAAGTGTCTCTTAACAAGTTCTGATCTATTTATTTACTTTTGCTAGTCCTTGGTTGAGGCTCATTGGAATGAACATGGGAAACCTGCCTGGGAAATGATTTCTCAGAAGGTAGTTAATTGTTTTCTGTTGATACATGCGACACATATAGTCAATGATAAATCATCCGTTTAATGATTTAAATTTAATCACCACAACAGGCCCTAGAGAAGAAGGCACAAGCTGAAAAGTGGGCTCAACCTCATGTGGAAACCATAAAAACTGTAAGTCATATATACATATATTCACCAGAAAAAAATGCAAATCGTATTTTGGTTTCTTAATAGGTTTTTCATTTGTTATTTTTATCTATGCTTCTGTTTATTCATGTGGGGATTATGGAGTAATGGGACATCTCATGGCATGTATTTTTAAGTAGGTCTTTATCTAGAATTAGAAAGTACCTTCTACTTCAATGGCCATGACCAGTGTGTAGAAGATGAATTTTCATTTGAGTTTTCTGTTTGGTTTACTTGTACTAGGCAACCCAGTGGGATAAGGCTTTGTTGTTGTTTTTGTACTTGTACTAGGAAAAATTATGATATGGAAGTTGCTTTGTTTTGCATTTGTGAGAAGTAGTTGATTTGTTTGATTTGTTAAATACCATTGTCCAATGGAATTGTTTTCCCTCTAATTCTTTCTTTCTCCACTTCCAGAAATGGGTCCCTGCTGCAAAAGAGCAGTGGTCTGTGGTGAAAGCAAGTGCTGAACCTCATGTGCGATTATTAACTGCAAAAACAGTTGAAGGATACAAGGTAACAAAAGATGCAGTTACTCCACACTTTAACAGGTTGCAAGAATTTGTAGATCCCTATTATCAGGTACGTGTTTCGTCATTTTATCCTTAAGGATTCCCCCCTGCTGATGTTTAACTCGAGGTATTTTCTAACGATTTACAGGAAGCTAAAAAGTTCACAAAGCCATACATTGATCAGGTTGCCGCTGCCTCCAAACCTCATGTTGATAAAGTGCAAGTGGCTTTGAAGCCTTACACAAAGAAGTTTATTCATGCATATGGGAAATTCTTGGAATCAGCTACTACTTATCATAGTCAGGTACTATGCTCAGGCTTTCCTTTTGCTGTCAAATGTTTGGCAAAGCTTGTTGCAATTTCACCGACTGTAGGAAGTAGGTGCAATTTCACTATAACTAGAAAGTTAGTCAAAGCTTGGTATTGTTACATAAGGTTTCTGCTCACAACATGCACAGTTCTTGACTCCTACATAGCCACAGTTGAGACATAAGCAACCATAGCGTGATTCAATAGTGATGTTTGAGGGGACCAGTCTGCTTAAATATATTGTTGTAGCCCAGCAACTACAACAACTCTACCAGAGAAGAATAAATGCAATTTGGTCGGTCTTAAATGGAAAATACTGAGCATATGATATTAATGAGAACCAAAACCAGTGTTACAAAAGGACTTCCCTGGTTCTAGATGGAACTTTGCTAAAAGATGACTCAAGGAAATAAATAACAAAGATCACGCTCTTAGCCTCCCTCTGGTGTCTTTCGTTTGGCCTTGGGGAGTCTTGTGATGAATAGTGTCATACCGTTTGGCCTTAGGGACTTCACTAGAATAGTGTCATAGCGTTTGGCCTTAGGGAGTCTTGTGATGAAATCCATGCCGATGTCTTCCCAAGTTTGTTAAGGCACCGATAATGGTTGCAGTAGTCCTGCAGGAGTTAATGCTTGGTATTTGTTTTTCTAACATACATCACATTGGGATACATATTGCTGAATCTGTCTCTTCATTCCTTCCTAGCACACCACATTAGCCAAGTGTTTGTTGGTTCTTAGGTAGCCCGAGTTATGGAATTCCTTGAGCAACAGTGGAATTCAACTTGAGTTTCTTGGTAGCACTAGCCTCCCTTTATAGTGTAGATACCCCTTTTTGATGTTGTAGCCTTCTGCACTTTCAAGTTGTGCAATTAACTGCTGCATCACATTCCCATATTTTGCATCTGCCATCACTTTTGCTTCTCCCAATTTTCCACATCGCCATGCTGCCACAATCAAAACCCTTGCAGGTTCAATGGTTCAATGCTTCCTCCTGCCTTGAGAGCGTATCAGCAGCTCTATTCTCCCGTCCAGGTTTGTATGCTATATCAAACTTGAACCCTATCAACTTGGAGGCCCACTTTTGCTGATTTTCATCAACAATTACTCTGTTCTAGCAAGTATTTCAACGCCTTGGTCTGTCCGAATGGTGAACTTGTGCCCTCATAAGCAGTGTCGCCATTTTTTAACTGCCATGATGATTGCCATCAGCTCCTTTTCGTACATCGAGCAGTGCTGAGCTCTGGTAGAAAGTTTTTGGCTATAGTAAGCCACTGGTTTGCCTCCTTGCATCAGTTTTGCCCCAATGCCCATTCCTGATGCATCAGTTTCCAGCTCAAAAGGAACAGAAAAACCTAGCAAGGTGAGCACCAGAATTGAGGTTATTGCTGTCTTGAGTTGCTCAAATGCCTTAGTGGCCTCTGCTGTCCATTTGAAACCATCTTTTTTAAGCATGTTGTGAGGGGGCTTGCTATTTTCCCATAATTCTTCACAAATCGTCTGAAGTAGCCTGTCAGCCCCGAGAATTCTTCGCGAGGCCTTAACATTCCAAAGTTGGGGCCATTTCACCATGCTCTCGATCTTCGTCGGGTCTGCCTGTACACCCTCGTTGGATGTAGTATGGCCCAAGTATTCGATCCTTGATTGAGCGAAGATGCATTTTTTTTTAAGTTAATCACTAGCTGGTTGTCTCTTAGAATAGACAGAACCATCTCCAAATTCTTGAGTTGAGTGTTGAAATCACTGTTGTAAACCAGTATATCGTCAAAGAAAATAAGTACAAATTTTCTCAAGTGCTCTTGGAATACCCCGTTCATTAATGATTGAAAGGTTGATGGTGCATTGGCTAACTCAAACGGCATGACTTTGAACTCATAGTGCCTTTCATGCGTTTGAAAAGCTGTCTTTGGCTCATCCCCCCTTTTAATTCGAATCTGTTGATAAACAGATTTGAGGTCCAGCTTGGTAAACACTGCTGCTTCTTTTAATTCGTTCAGGAGCTCATCTATTACAGGAATGGGAAATTTATCCGATATGGTGATCTTGTTGAGGGCCTTATAATCCACACATAATTGTCAGCTCCCATATTTTTTTCTCACTAATAGAACTAGACTTGAGTATGGGCTATGACTTGGTTGGATAATTCCGCATTGAGCATGTCTCTAATCATATTCTCGATTTTGTTCTTATGAGCATGAGGGTATCGGTAGGGCCGGATGTTGGGAGGTTGCTCCCCTGCCTTAATGGGAATAGCATGGTCTTCTGGACGAGATGGAGGTAACCCCTCTAATTGTCAACAAAATGGAGAGTAAAGCTCCAACAGAGACCGAATGCTATTGGGTAAATTGGAGTCGTCATCAATTTTCTCCTCACCTACGAAACCATTGTATTCTAGCATATATGCCTCTTTCTTTTGTTCATATCTCAATAAAGCTTTGAAAGAGGTTTGAGCCCTTGTCAGGGAGAGATCTCCTCTTAGACATACATGATCACCCTTTTTGCCTATCTCATGGTCAATTGACTCTAGTTCACCTTAACATCTCCTAGAGATTTCAGCCATTCAACCCTTAATACAGCATCTACTCCCCATAATGGAAAAGGATAAAAGGTTTGGTTTACCTCAAGTCCTATATCCTCATCGAGATGTTATTGCACTTCACACTTTAGAACTTGTACCCGTTCCCAGCTGTGATAGTATATGCTGGAACCTCCTTTGTGGGCAACTTCAGTCAAGTCGTCACCTCTTTTGAAATGAAATTGAGTGGCACCACTGTTTACCAGCACCACTAATTCTTCTTCACCCATCATTCCTTTGTAATGACCCCCAATCCCTATAATGGAGTTCATGGACAGCTCCATGGTAGCTGTGCCATCTTCTCTCCCATGGTCTTCTTCCTCCACTTCAGTCACCTCCCCTGCTTCGCTAGTTGTCGGCTCTTCCTCCATCCTCATTATAAGCACCTGCAACTGCTTGTTCTTACAAGTGTGGTTGGGTCCAAATTTATTGTTGCATTTGAAGCATAAGCCAAGCTTCCTGCGTAGTGCGAATTCTGCCTTTGGAAGTCATTGGGCCTATCCTCCTTTTTTAACTGAGGAAGAGTTCGTAGAGTAGCTGCTGTTTTTCTACATTGAGTAGAATGGGATGCTCAATGGAGTATTAAGTAGATTAGTTCTCCCATTTTAATAGCTAGCTTTTGGGATAGGGTTATTTATCCCATTTAGGTACCCATCAATTGGTATCAGAGTCATGCTTACGACCTCTTTAGAAAGGGCTACCCACAAAGGGTTCTTACCAGTAGATAGCCGAGTGAAGTGTCGTGGAGTGCAGCCGCTGAGACGTCAGCTTTCTATGGGGGGCAGTTGATGGAGATTTGGTAGTATGGGATACCAAGTCCTACATTAAGTAGAATGTGATGTTCAATGGGATATTTAAATGGGTTGGTTCTCTCACCTCAATAGCTAGTTTTTGGAGTAGGGTTTCCCATTCCACGTAGGTACATATCATATATTATTATAAGCTTACACTCTCGAAGAGTCCAATTAACTCTTTGACTGTTCATCAAGAAAGGATTGACCATGTTATGGTAAACTGTTTATTTTTATTCAGGTCCAAGCTACTGTTCGGGAGATACTACAAAAGCGAGAAATTACAAGACCTCTGGCTACCAAGGAGTTGGAGTGGTTTGCGGTTTGTATCATTTGATTCTGTGTCCTGTCTGGTTATTGCTGAACTTGACAATCAATGATTAGATTGATAAATGCTCTGTCATCTTGCAGGCCTCTGCTATCTTAGCCTTACCTGCTATTTTACTGGCCAGAGTTTTCTCTGCCATTTTTGGGTCAGTATCTGAAATATACGTTTTCAAAATTCTTATGCCGAATCTGCTTTCTTTGTGTCGTTTATATATTTGAAATTTGGAGCCGGTTCAAGTTCTTATCTATCCGTTGCAGCAAAAGGAGAAATAAACCAAGACGAAATGTGAACTCCCACCATGCACGCCGGAAAGCTAAAAGAGGGCATCCAGACAAGTAGATGGCGCACCCTTGTTTCCTGCTTAATTTTTAATATGGCTGTTAAGGTATGCTCACCATCAGTGAGCTTGATAGCTCATATATGATGCAAAGACTCTAAAAGCATGGTTTTGTAGTCTGTTTATAACTAATTTGAGCCCATGCGTTCCATGATGTTTGGTATACCTCTTGCACAGTGGCAGTTTTTTCAGGATGGTTCAGCATTTTGGCTCATGATTCAGCCTTGCCACTATCATGGTATTTGTCTGTAACCACAATGTGTCTTGCAGATGGATTTTCCTGGTCTCACGGGCGTCTTAGGGGCTTGAGATTTCCTTCTCGTTGGATTCTGAAGTACTGCATTTGATCTTTGGGAGAGTTTCCTTTAATTATGTCACACTGTAGAGCCGGACACACAAGATACTTAGATGTTATTGTATTATTATGGCTGTGCTATATTTGTTATTTTATATACATTCTTTTTCTGTTGGGTTTAAATTCTTGACGTAGTGAATGTGTCCAAGTCAAATTTTTGTTCATTATAATCAGAGTCAGCTGTGGGTTATTGAGGAGATCTGATGGAATTTGAAAAGTATAATTTACGTCTTACTCTTTGCTGCAGCTTCAAGTTTTGATTCATGTGGATTTGGGTTTAGTGAATTATCCTCTGAAAATTTCAGACCCCCTTAAACACGGTGGAGTATCTGCGCCTTCATGCCAACTGGACAGCTCAAATCATTTTTTAAGCTACTATTACCGACATGAACCAATAACCAAAGGACACGTAAGATTTTTATCCACCCGTTTCTAGTTAATTTAGTACAAATGGGTACTCTCTCGAGTCTAAAATGTAAGATGTTGTTAACTATTTTATGTGAACTAAATCCTTAAATGAGACTTCAATTGATAGAATTTTTTATTTATCTTCAATGTGATTGAAAGTGAAAAAAATCAATTTACTAGCATTTTGTAACAAGGGGGTAAAAGTTGAAAATAAGGATTAATTATATTGTTAATCTCTTTGTATTTGGAATCAAAATATCCTAGAAGGCCTCTTATAATTTGGACCAAGTTCTCTAATACTTGGGGCTGAGTTATTTTTTTTTAGAAGAGCTCATATGATTTGGACGGAGGAAATGAGGTAATATTTGTTTAGGGTATGATATAAAATAACAATTAGAGTAACACTCATAGGAGAATCACATCATTCCTACTTTCTACTGAAAATATTTTATTTATCTTTTTTATGAATCCAAAATTTTATAAATTTCTTTTAATTATTCCTCTTATTTCATAGCACATTATAATAGATATTTTTGAATCCATAAAAAATAGTTATAATATTCTTATGAGAGAGGCACATGTTACTTAAGGAGACAATTATCACTTTCTCAAAGCTGCTCAGTGGAAAGCAAAGTAGAAGCTTGGGCAACAGTCCTATGCTAACGAAAAGGAAGCAAGAAAACAAATACATGTTATTTTTTAAAAATCCAATATTTTATAAATTTCTCTTGATTATTCCTCTTGATCCATAACACATTATAGTAGATATTTGTGAATCCATAAAAAATAGTTATTACATTCTTATGAGAGAGGCACATGTTAATTAAGGAGACAATTATCACTTTCTCAAAGCTGCTCAGTGGAAAACAAAGTGGAAGCTTGGGAAACAATCCTATCCTAACGAAATAACGTTAAAATGGGATCAAAGAAAGCAAGAAAACAAATAAATGCCCATAGACGTACCTATTTTTAATTGAGTGGGTTTAGTCGCACCTCCTGACTTTTATAAAATTAGGTATATATTAGTACTATATGATTTATTTTGCACCCACTTCTTTGTTAATTATGAACCCACTAAATTTTGTTCAAATTATTCTCAAAACATATTAAGAATAAATATAACTTATCTTGAATCCCCTAAACCAGAGTTTTGAGTCCGCCGCCATAGTACATGCTCCAGTCATTTCCTTTAAAAAAAAGTGTTACCGCAACATCAAACCAAATCTCTCGTCTCTACGCAATATCTCTTCAACCAATTATGCAAGGTAATTAGTTGTTCAATTGACAATTTGTCAATAACGAAACTTATAAGGTTCAAGTAACATCTCTTTTTGTAACTATTTTTTGCTAAATGCATGAAAGTAAGGAATTATGACATGGGTTGTGCAGAGTTGTTTAGACAGAAGCAACACGGGGTTGAGATTACTTTGAAAGAAATAATGGTAGGGTTGCATATATAGCTTTGCATATCAATCATCAATAACAAGGGAATATAAGGATGTAGAAATATAGCCAATGATCCTCAAATTAATGAGAATATAGAGAAAGTCCAAAAAGCTACTTAAAAACTTGGTGAGGAACAATACTATGATCTTACTCGGCAGTTGATCCACTTCTGTTTTTTTTTTTTTTTGGGGCTGAACCCAGTTGACCAACTCATAAGAACACTAGAGAAATTAAAGCAAAGCCTTAGGGTGGACGATGATATATATCCAACGACGTACACAGTTACATTAATTTTCCATGTTCTGATAAAACTAATTGATGAACTTCTTCTTCCCATCAACTTAGTAGGAAGGCCAGTAGTTATCTAAATCCACACAATGGTCCATCCCAATGAACCTGTTGCCTGGACCAATATTATTAGGGTTGCTCATTTCTGCTGTACCACCACCGTACCCCACATGATCTGCTCCATTCAGAGAACTTCCAGCTGCGGTCATCATGTTGGAGCCCACATCATGTGGGTTCATCGGCCGGAAAACAGGTTGTCCGGCGGTGGATACTGCTCCTCCTCCTCCGGTGAGATTCAGGTTGAGGCCGGAAATCGTGAACCCTCCTCCGGCTGCAGCTGCCGAAGGATAGTTAAGCTGAGAATGGGATTGCATTAATGGTAAGTTGTGACCAGTGGTTGAGGCAGCCCTCAAAACCCTAGCAACCTCTGCAAGGTCGGAAGCACTGTTCACATAGTTCCTTCCGTAGAGGAAGTGGCCTGCAGAATTAGGATCCGCCACATGCATCATTGAAGGTCCCACAATGTTAGGACCTATTTCCAGGCTATACGGATTCACCCCTCTTGTGTGATTCGAAGGGTACTTTTTGGCTCCACCACTCTTCTGAAACACTCTGCAAACCACCCATTCATCCTGCTGGTGTATATAATATTGTATCAAAGTGAGTCTTTACTAGCCATATATATATGTTCAGGGGTGTGTGTGTGTATGTATGGACTACGCAAATGGATATATTATACATAGTTTTGGACGTATGATTACTGTTTGTGGATTATAAGCTTGACATTTTGGCAAGTGGCAGCAATTGAAGAATACATATAACTGATAAGTTTATGGGAGCTATTTCTGATATATGCTTCTGTATGGGTACGAGGAATCACGTATTTGAATCTTTTGAGGTTAATTAGAAAGTTGGAGAATATATATATATATATGCACACACGTGTGTGTGAAGTAGGTATACCAACCTTGTTATGCAGTCGGAAGGAGGATTTGGAGTGGATACGGTATTCGTGCATGACCCAGTTGGATTTCTCACCTCTTGGGGCTCTGCCTTTGTAGAAAACCAAAGTCTTTTTCATGCCAACTAACTCCGATGTTGTACTGTTGAGGATTTCCTTGTCTTTTCCGGTGGTCTTCCAGTAGCCTGTGTTGGTTGCCCTGTTGGTTCTCACCCCCGTTGGGTACTTGCGATCTCTCAGGCTGAAGAAGTACCACTCTTTCTCTCCCATCTTCGCCTTCCCTATTTCAACCCAACAATTCATTCGTATGTATATATGCACACATATAATCTATATATGTACCTATCTCTCAAGCTGATGCATAATCCAACATGTACTCCTAACATAT
>JANTPZ010003539.1:0-19798 GCA_025593235.1 Vachellia pachyceras
GTTATGTATTTTTCTGCTGCACAACATGATAAACGAGATGAATTTTGTAGGAGAAAAGCGAGTCCTGGATTCAGAACTTTGGCATGCATGCGCTGGCCCTCTTGTTTCCTTACCAGCAGTTGGAAGTCGTGTCATCTACTTTCCTCAAGGTCACAGTGAACAGGTAGGTAAAAAAAATAAACATACATAAAGCTTGATTTTGGCTCTTGAGGACAAGATGTTTCAACTAGATGGTACTGTGGTAAGAATAATGTTAGATGACTAGTTCTGGGCTTGAAGATACTATTTTCATATTTTGGTTCTTTACCTACTCTAGTTGAATTGTCTCGGTTCTCGTTTTTTCTTTCTTTCTAATAGTACGTGAAAGCCATTACTTGTTAATTCACTTTTGAGGGACATCTGCATATTAATGGGTTTATAAATATGGAGATGTAATAGGCGTATGTTTTCAAAACTAGCTCATAGATATTTCTATTTGAAAGCATGTCTTTCTTCTTCTTTTCCTCCATGAGCTGCTTACCTGCATATTTCTTACCTCAGTACTCTCTGCATAGGTTGCTGCATCTACCAACAAGGAAGTGGATGCCCATATTCCTAATTACCCTAGCTTGCCTCCGCAGCTCATTTGCCAGCTTCATAATGTGACCATGCATGTAAGGCTTGTTTATATTGGTTTTCTCTTGTTTTGTATTCTCCCTTGTGATGATTCCTAAATCTCTGTTTCACCACTGATTGTTAATTTATTTTTGGATTCAGGCGGATGCGGAGACAGATGAAGTGTATGCGCAGATGACCTTGCAAGCTCTAAATCCTGTATGATACCTATCTTAACTAGTTGATGGCCTTTTGTTTTGTTGAATGTTTATGCTCTTCTGCTTCTGACTTTGACCTTTCTTGCAGCAAGAGCAGAAAGAGGCTTACCTTCCAGCGGAGTTGGGCACTCCTAGTAAGCAGCCGACAAATTACTTTTGCAAAACTTTGACAGCCAGTGACACAAGCACACATGGAGGATTCTCTGTTCCACGCCGAGCAGCTGAGAAAGTGTTTCCGCCTCTGGTAAAACTTTACCAAAATGTTATGACATGTTGTTTCTACCTATTCATCCTTTCTCCCCCCAAATTTTAACGTTGTGGTTTCAACTTCAGGACTTCTCCCTTCAACCTCCTTGTCAAGAGCTAATTGCTAGGGATTTGCATGGTAATGAATGGAAATTCAGACATATCTTTCGTGGTGAGTTCTATAGCTGAGATTATTTGCATCCTCTTCCCTATTTATTTTCATTTTAATTGCAATTTTGATTTTGTTATTCTTGTTAGATAAAGATTTTCTCCAACGTTCTTCCATAGGCTCAAAGTAAATATACCTTTAAATTTATATTATGCATTTTCTCTGAAATGATTCCATTTGGCTTATTTTTCTGCAGGCCAACCCAAAAGGCATCTACTTACAACAGGATGGAGTGTGTTTGTGAGTGCTAAAAGGCTTGTTGCTGGCGACTCAGTTCTGTTTATCTGGTCAGTGATGTTCTGATCTTATGGTCATTTGCCTTTCAAAATAAAAGTTTCTACTACTCGTGTGAGGAAAGCAGTTGAGTCTGTTTTTCTCCTCTGATTTTTGTCATGTCAGAATTGAATTATGATCTTTGATATTCATATGGTTGATTGGTTTGTCTTCTTGAACCAAGCTGCGTGATTTTATATAGGTGAGACGTATATGTTGCCTTTGTTAGGCTATACCATATTTTGTATCCTTTCAATATGGTATTTTGTATGCAAGAGATCCTAGATGTGGTTGCTACTGATAAGATAGTCTTCCTGTTCAATGTCCCAAGCACACTGTTTGGGCTTGAAGAATGTAGTTGATTTTTTGCTGCTTGATTTTGTGCTTTGTAATTGTTTTTAGAAGCATTGTTAGTGTCATTAATAATTAATAAATTTGTAATACCTCAATGATGGTGCAATGCATGTATATTCTCTTTAACAGGAATGAAAAGAATCAGTTGCTTCTCGGTATCCGGCGTGCAAATCGTCCACAAACTGTGATGCCTTCATCAGTGTTATCAAGTGATAGCATGCACCTGGGGCTTCTAGCTGCTGCTGCTCATGCAGCTGCAACAAACAGTCGTTTTACCATTTTCTATAATCCACGGTACACTTTGTCCTTTCTACATGCCTTTTCGATTATTAAAGTCTTGATAATTTTTTTTCTTTTGGTGAAAGAAGTCTTGATAATTTTGCTGTAACTGACAATCTTTTTCTCTTTTGAATATCAGAGCTAGCCCATCTGAATTTGTCATACCCTTAGTCAAATATGTTAAAGCTGTGTATCATACTCGAGTCTCAGTTGGCATGCGCTTTAGGATGCTGTTTGAAACGGAGGAATCAAGTGTGCGGAGGTGCCTATCAAGTTTTTTGAAAAAGACATGCTATTTCTATGTACTTTCAATATGATATTGTTACTTAGATATGACATATCATAATCGCATATTGAGGGATTATAAATTTATAATACATGTTTTCAATACGTTTTCTTTTGTTCAGATACATGGGCACCATAACTGGTATTAGTGATCTGGATCCTGTTCGATGGCTGAATTCACATTGGCGCTCAGTCAAGGTATGCTAAGGAAACACTCACAATCTTAAACTATTTTGGGTACGGGCTAATGGATAAGGGAGGGTAAGGACTGGTTTTATTGAGTCCTCCCTCTTATTTGGAAGTAACTTCATTAGTAGGACCATAGAATGAAAGATTTTCAACTGTCTGTTCCTCCCTGTTTCAGTTTGCTAGTTTCCCAAGTTTAAGTATTTTGAAGAACTAACTATTTATCGTTATGTCATTTCTTGTTTCTATAATTTCAATATCACATCTTAATAAAGATAAATTTGTAAAAATGTCTTACAGTTAATTCGTTTATTACCTTTTATGTCCTTATCTATTTTGAACAGTTAACATTGAAGGAATTATCAATTTAAGCCTCCCTTTTCTTCTCTTTGTACCCCTTGTTCACTTAAATTCCTCCCTTTCATTTCCACTCCCATACTCAAACATCATCATAATGATGTTATTATAATGCATTGAATGCTACTCTTACTTGCCCTGAAGCTACACTCCTTATGTTGCCAAATAAACAGTTTGTCTTCATATGAGAGATCTTAAAATCATGTCCTTGAATTGCATTGCAGGTTGGCTGGGATGAATCTACAGCAGGAGAGAGGCAACCTAGAGTGTCCCTATGGGAAATTGAGCCATTAACAACATTTCCGATGTACCCATCATCTTTTCCTCTCAGACTTAAACGACCTTGGCCTCCAGGATTGCCTTCTTTCCAGGGTATGTATAGCATTTTATAGATGTTTCTGGCATCCTAATATACTTTTAACTATAAAAGTTGACTAAATTTACTTGTCCCCTTCAATGATGCATCTATCTAATGGAAACTTGAAATGTTACCAGGCATGAAGGATGACGGTTTTAACTTAAGTAATCAACTATTATGGCTCCGAGACTCCACAGACAGAGGTCTTCAGTCTCTTAACTTCCAGGGTTTTGGGTTCAATCCTTGGATGCAGCCAAGGCTTGATCCCTCCATGTTGGCTTCGCCTACTGACATTTACCAAGCTATGGCTAATCCAGCAGTTCAGGATATGAGGACTTTGGATCCCTCCAAACAACATCCTGCATCTTTTCTTCAATTTCAGCAGCCACAGAACTTCCCCAATAGGACTGCTGCTATAATGCAGGCTCAAATGTCCCAGCAGTCTCAACTGCAGCAGGCTTGTCAAAGCAATCAAGAGAATCAGAATTCTTCTCAATCTTTGGCTCCAACTCAGATGCAACTTCAGCAGCAGCACTCTTTCAATAATCAGCATCAGCAGCCACAGCAAGTGGTTGATCATCAGCAGATTTCAAGTGCGTCTGCAATGTCTCAGTTTGTATCTAATCCACAACCCCATTCACCAGCCATGCAAACTATGTCTTCACTTTGCCAACAGCAAAACTTTTCTGATTCAAATGTGAACTCCATGAATGCCTCTATAGTTTCTCCCTTGCACAGTATATTGGGTTCATTTTCCCAGGATGAATCATCCCACCTACTCAACCTGCCCAGGACTAGCTCTTGGATGCCTGTTCAAACATCTACTGCCTGGCCCTCCAAGCGTGTTGCAGTAGATCCTCTAATTTCTTCTGGAGCTTCTCAGGGCACTGTGCCTCAGTTGGAGTTGTTAGGGCAGCCACAAAGTAGCATGTCACAGAATGTTATTTCGTTGCCACCTTTTCCTGGTCCGGAGTGTTCAATAGAAGAAGGGAGCACCGATCCTCATAACAATCTTTTATTCGGTGTCAATATAGAGCCCTCATCTCTTATAGCACAGAATGGGATTCCGAGCCTCAAGGGAGTTGACAACAACAATGGCTCTGGGATTGGGCCATTTCAGTCATCTAATTACCTGGATGCTACAGGAATTGATTCTTCATTGAATCATGGAATTACACATAGCACCACTGAATCAAACTTCCTTGAGATTCCAGATAATGGGGGTCAAGGAAACCCAGAAAACAAAACCTTTGTCAAGGTGAGTTTTCCCTCTGGGTTATTCTCTTTGAAACCGTTCAGTTCAACAATGTTGTAACTCAAAACACGCAAGATTTATTTTTCTTGCTCTGTTATTTGATGCCTTGTTTAACAGGTTTACAAGTCAGGGTCCTGCGGAAGATCATTGGATATCACTAAATTCAGCAGCTACCATGAGCTGCGCAGTGAACTTGCCCGAATGTTTGGCCTTGAAGGCAAGTTAGAGGACCCTGTGAGATCAGGCTGGCAGCTTGTATTTGTTGACCGAGAGAATGACGTTCTCCTCCTCGGTGATGGCCCCTGGCCGTAAGTGTCATTCTGTTGTCTGATTTGAATTTATTTGGTAGTTTTCAGTATCTAAATTTAATTTCTTCATTACAATTGAAATGGAATTACATGCATGAGCTTCATGGTTTTGGCCTTCCATCTGATGAAGATCTTTTTGTTCTGGTTCTGAAGTATCTTATTTTTGATGAAATCAAATGATCAATCTACTAAACTTGATCTTTCGTATGTCAGGGAATTCGTAAATAGTGTATGGTGTATCAAAATACTTTCTCCCCAAGAAGTGCAGCAAATGGGCAATAATGGGCTTGAGCTTCTGAACTCGGTCCCGATTCAGATGCTCTCTAATGGTTTCTGTGATGACTATACTGGCCACCCTGACCCAAGAAATTTAAGCGCTTTGATGGCAACCAATGGTGTGACAATCTAGCTTCTACATTCCTTTGTCTCTTTTGGATATATTAGACTCTCTTCCAACCCTTAGCAGATTGTGGGAAGAACCTCCTAGTTTTAGCTTACGTCCTACTCATAAGCCCATTGTTCATTTTCACGCTTCCCTTGCCGGAACTGTTTCATAAGATATTACTGTAATTATGTTTTGCATAATGTCCTTTTGGTACAATATATACTATACATTATCCTGAGGGAATCAAAGCTGTTCCTTTATCTCTGTCACTAGCATTTAAACCCTGAACAGGTCTTGGGATGAAGTCATTTTGTTGATATTTTTGGCTTGAAGTGACATTATTTGGTCAAAACTTGGGTACAGTATGTAGGTGGTTGTTAATCAAACTAGAGCAAATTACATTTTACCTTGCTAAACTAAGACTTAATTACGAAATTGGTACATGAACATGTGCAATGTTAAATGAGTTAAAATTTACTCTTAGATTGTGAGTGAAAATGATGTGCTTGTTCGACTCTTAATGGAATTGGTGGTAAAACCAACTGGTAAAGGTTTTGGAGTTTTACCTCAACTGGGGTTTCTGGTTGAATCTTTCTTGCATGAAGAGGAGAGACGAAAACAATACTAGAGGACATAACAGATGAATTTGGAGTTAATTGACCTGTGTGAGATAGATCCGTTTGAATTATGGAGGATCAAAGGATTGTGACTTTTTTAACATGAAGAGGACACCAAAGCCATGTGATGTGTCTGAACATGCAGGGATGGGAAACAATGCAACTTTTGTGTGCTTTTTAATTGATCTGAAAATGGCTTGCTTTTGTTTTGTTGTGTGTTTTGGCCATGCATTGTGATTCCTTGGTGGAATGGTTGGTGCGTCATGAAAGGAAAAGCAAAAGATGTACACATTTGTCCACTTCCTTCTTGTTACATTGAAGCCCATGTTAGCTCCCACTCCTCTGTCCTTGGGAATAAATGAGATGTGGGATAATATCTTGGGCAGATCATGGGTCTAGATTCCAATTCCATGTTCTTCCATATATGTTTTTTCGGTTGAATTCTCAAGATTTGATTTGATTTAAATGGCATGCATTATCGATGTGAAGTTATAAACCGGGAACTTCCATGCCACTACGTTCTCTGTATATGATCATTGAAAAATTTGATTTTTTTTTTCGGGGTTATGACTCTTTGGATTTGATTTTGAATGCTTATATGTTAAATTTTTACCTTCTCTATGCAATTAAACATATTGATTGTTTGCTCTCACAAAATGATTGTTTAAATATTATTTTATTTTACAGTCTATATATGTTAATTTATTGGTTTATTTTTTATTGCTTAAATTAAAGGGAGAATTGTAGACAAGTCCTCCGTTAAAAAATGAATTGTAAAATGAGATCTTATACAATATGTAACTGAGCTTCCACATGCTTAATTGAACTTCTATAAGGGTTCAATGGCAAGTCTCATTTCTTTAATTAATCTTCAATGGGGAATTTATCCACAGTTCGGCCTAAATTAAATTTAGACACTCTTCCATTGGGGTAGATTATGTTGCGGTGCATAATATTTTTTTATTGTTAATACATTCCTTGCTCCTTATAATTTAGTTCAATTTTAGTGCTGGTTTCAAATCATAGATTTTGATCTCTCATTTTTTCTGTTTAAAATGTTAATCTTTATAGTTTTAAATTAGAAATTTGATTCCTCAAGTTTTTTTTATCTGAAATGTTAGTATCTATATTTTAATAAAAATTTAGATCATTTATCCATTGAAGTATCAAAACCTCTCTTGTTTGAAACTTTAATAACTAAAATCAAAATAAGGACAATCTGTGAAGATTAAATATTTTATTAACCCTAGGTTTCTTAATATTGGAGAATAGTGATGGAAGACTTTTTAATGTTTTATTAAGAAATTTTAGTAATTAATAATTATTAAAATATAACAATGTTTTTAGGAAAAGAAGTAATGGCTATCTTCAAAGTTCAAATCAAAACCATGACGTGAAATTCCTCTTCCTATTAATGAATTTGAATTGACATTAAGCTAAGTAGCTAACTATAGCTGAGTGTCACGTGCTATGTTCAAATAACGTATTGCCTTCCATCCCTAATGGAAGGTTTATTTTATTTTTCAGAGAAGAGGTTTATTTTGATTTTAAATATAAAACTTCATTCCATTTTATTTTCTATATTTATAATTTTACTAAGTATTCATTACATCTGCTCATCACAATTTTATTTTCAGGGATCTGATTGTAATCCTTGTCATTTCTATCTACAAATAATATACTCCATTTAATCATAATATAAGAGTTAAATAAAAAAAGTTTTTTTAATTTTAAATATAAATCTTAATTCATTTTGTCTTATAAATTTATAATTTTTATCCAAAATACCTATTGATTGTATGTATTAAGAGGGTTTTTTTATTAAGGGATAGTTTCAATAAGGGTGTACTTTAGAAGAACCAATAACTATTTATTATAAATAACTAACTAAATTAATTTTTCTTAATATTGTTAAATTAGTATCTTAACTCCTATATTACACGAAATTTTTAGAAATAAATCAAGATTGCTCACAACTTACTAACAATGTAAATTATAGGAATTTTTCTATTATATATAGATAGAATATTTTGAACCGAAGCAACACTTAGCCATTAATATCATTCAAAGAAAAATACTCTTATGTTATTTTGGATGAATTCTGAACAAATTTCAAAATTTTCAATTTACCTATTTATTTAAATTATTTTTTGATAAAATATTAAATTCCAATTGTCCATATATCTGACCTCAACAATCTAGAATAAAGAAAAGTGAATAGAATCAAGATTCCAAAAGTAGGTTCCTTCATAATTACAATTCGAAATAATTTGATTTTTTTTAAAAGAAAAATATTTGTAGATTTCATAAAGCTTTTAATGCCTTGGATGAAAATTTTCCTTTCATCAAATATAAAGCTAATAACAGGTAGCATTAATAGTGGCATAAATAATCAATAGAAAGGTGTTGAATGGAACCAAAATTTCAAAAGAAGTAGAAGTAGGGTCCTTTCATAATTCCAATTCTAAATACCTTGAAACATAAAACTAATAAGTACTATTATCAGTACTAATGTAATAAATAATGCATAAAAAGGGTTATTTAAAATAAATAATTGGTAGGAAGTGAATAAATGGCTATGCATAAAATCTAAGAGTTGGTTGGTAGTAATGGGTTTAATGAGAATTTCCAAAATTTCAAAAGAATGAATGGCTCCACCTTTTGAGAAAAGCCCCATAAACCTAAAAATTGGTCCCTCCCATTTACCTAATCTTCTCTTTGTTTGACTGTTTTAAGTTTTACCTATCAATAGTTGGTTGGATCAAGTGGTAAGCGACTTGTTCCAACTTAAGTTAGGTCTCGAGTTCGAGTCCTTGTGTATATAGTAGCAACCGTTGGGAGACTCACCCACCATTTCGAGGTGCGCGATGCGGGTCGGGTTCGAATTAGTCGGAGGTGAAGTTCTGGAGACCGGGCGGGAAACAAAAAAAAGTTTTACCTATGGAGCAGTCTGGAGGTAGAATTGGAAAAATGGGTCTGTTGCTTAGTTTTGAGGATTGTTAGGGTTGGGGTTGAGATTTAGACTTTTAAACAGTAATTAGGCTTACAAGGGTAAGTGAGAACTTGCTTTTAATCCCTTTAGTTTTTATTCAATTGGAGTTCAACCCATGCACTTTGCATGGGTGTAAACGAGTTCTTCTTTGTACTTTTAATTTGTTGTAACTCATTCCATATGGTTTTAACCATTTTATAATTCAATCTATGTTCTTTATTATACATATGATTTTATTTTTAAAAATATGGAGTGGATTATAAAATGGTTTAAATTATAAGGATTGTGTTTCCGTGAGTTAATATTTAAGGATTGAGTTTCAACTAAATCAAAGCACTATGGACTGAGTTTTACCAAATCAAAGTACGTGGATTCAGTTACAAATGGGTTAATACTATATGGACCAAAAGATTAATTTTTTCTCATTTATTTATTCTTTCAAAATTAATGATGCTAATGTTATTGATATTTTCTTTTACATTCTGAATTGATGCTGATAATATTTAATTGACAATGTATTTCTAATTATGGAATTTTATAAAATGGCAACTTGGTTTATTTACTTTTTTTTGTTAAACATAATTATCCTCCTATCAGATTCAATACTATTTAAGGCACTATTGGTCACTAAATATGAGCATATTTCACAATGGGAATTTGAACATTGGTTTACTATGTTGTAAAGGATTGGTCCTTTCTGCTGGACCTAGCACCCATTGGTTGTTTATTTAGTTTTACAATGGTTTATTCATTTGAACTTTACAAAACAGATTGATTTGAACTTAAAATAATCATCTGATTTATCTTGTGTCAATATTTTTAGATTATGCCATATCCAGTTTTTAATATAAGAGTCGACTGACTTTTTTGAAGGGATTATGAAAACTAAATAAATTACATAAAAATATTTATATGTATTACTGAATTATATATCACTTTATAAGTCAGACATATTAGTTTGGAGAAAAAAATAAAATATTGAGGGAGGTATTAATATATAATGTCCGACAGTACTTCAGGCAATATTGCCATTGGACTTATGCTTAGAGAAAATAGCTATAACAATAGGTATAGAGTTTGCTTTTTTTTTTTATTGTTTGCAAAAGAGTTCATGAAATGGGACATTAAGGATATCGCGCACAAAGCAAAGGAGGATATTAAATTCGGTAAGATTTTGTTTTATTATTCAATCCACATGATATAAGTGAACCAATGTGTTTTTAATCAAGAGAAAAACACAGTAGTTTTTTTAATTGGTGTCAAAACACAAGAGTTTTTGTAAGTTCAAGCCATTGAAATAAGAAAGATTGAATTGATTTTAAAATTGCAATGGAAAACATAACAAAGCATGTTGAAATCAAGTTTGTATGGAGTAAAACTCGAGTTTAGCACATTTCAAAGAGCGAAGGAACACAGGAAACTTGAGTTTACAAATGTCAAAACTCAAGTTTAGCAATACAGGCGTAAATTATCAACAAGATGTTAGTTAAAGTGATAAACGACATTTCGCCCATAATGCAAGTTCAGATCCTGCAAAGTACACTTTTAGGGAGAGATGAAAATATTTAAATTCTAAACTTTAAAAGAGATTACTCTCAAGTTTAAAGTAATTTTGTAGATAACGCCAGAACAACTTAGAGTTGGGCTTTCTTTTCTTTTTGCACTATTACGGATACGAAAATAATGGAAAAAAATTGGATTCAATTGTCAGTTACTCCCATTGGAAATAGGGTTGATTACGGATTCGAGTAATAGCTCATGGTTCATACAATCGTATGATTTTAGCGATCTAATAAACCTTGATGTCCAACAAAAAGAAACTCAAGCTTCGAGTGAACATAACTTTTGATAACTCCAAATAAAGCATATAACCTTTCATTGAAAAGCTCATTGAGCCTAATCTCTAATGCAATAAGGCTCATTCCAAAACTGCTAGTATTTTGAAAGATATGATTAGAAGAATGAAAAAAAGGATTAGAAACCTTTTCTTTTCAGAATTTAAAATTGAAGACCATGTTTCCAAAATAACACATTCTTCATGTAAAAGCATTTTTCATTGATATAGATTTAATTAAAGGGTTTGATGTTTTGTTAGGTGTGGCAAGAACATTCAACAAATGTCAAAGTTTAAACCTAAACTATGTTTGTAGTTATGCCCTAAAGAACTTGGGTACATGAAGCATAGAAAAAAAAATCAATCGGGGTTTTACTAGATATTTTCGAATTTTCTAAATTAATTAAATGATGCCTTAACTTTAAAAAAATAAATGATATGAACATATTATTCATTATAATTTCTAACTATTATTTAAATCTTGATATTAACTAAAATTGTCTTCTCTAACATGACTTGCCCTCAAACCACTTAAAATGAGAGGGCAATTCTCAAGGCTGTTAACTACGGTCAATAGGGATGTTATGCAGCACCTCGTCACGACAATTCCCCCTTTCCCAGAGGCTGGAAATGATGTCATGGTATGGAAAGGGGAAAAGCGAAGGGACATGGGATGGTTGGCGATGAAGGTGGATCTTGAAAAAGCCTACGATCGTCTCGAGTGGCCTTTCATCCATGACACTCTTTGAGTTGCGGGTATTGAGGATCACTTGTGTGAAGTCATTATGGCCTGCATTTCCCATTCCTCTTTCAAAATCATTTGGAACGGGGAAAACGTCTACTGAGTTCCAGCCATCTAGAGGTTTCGGCAGGGGGACCCTATATCCCCTTACATCTTCACTCTGTGTATAGAGCGTTTAAGCCATATCATTAAGGACGCAATCGAGGATGGAGAGTGGAGCCCAATCAAGATGAACCCTGGTGGTCCTCCTATTTCACACCTCTTTTTCGCCGATGACTTAATTCTATTTGGAGAAGCATCGTCTGTCCAAATAAGTACAATACAGAACTGTCTGAAGAGATTCTGTTATGTCTCGGACCAAAGAATCAACATGATGAAGACTAAGGTTCACTTCTCCAAGAATGTCAACTTTAATCGGTCTATGCAACTCAGCCAGCAAATGGGAGTAGGAATGACAGGTGATCTGAGGAAATATCTAGGGATTCCGTTAATTCATAAGAGGGCTTCCTATGTGACTTCTCCCTAATCCTGGAGCAAACTCATAGCAAGTTAGCGGGTTGGAAGAGAAGTTGTCTTAACCTAGCCGGGCGGACGACCCTGGTCAAATCAGTTTTATCAACCCTCTGTACTATCATATGCAGACATCGCTTTTTCCAAAGCGCCTTATTCAAGAGTTGGAGAAAAGGAGTAGGGATTTCCTTTAGGGTAATGATGATGAAGGAAGGAAAATGCACCTTGTTTCTTGGGAGGTGATAGCCATTAGGAATTCGCAACCTCTGAAAACAGAATGAGGCTTTCATTATGAAGATTTGCTGGCATATCCTGAATAATAAAGATGCTCTTTGGGTTAAAGTCCTCAGGGCTAAATATAAATGTGGTGACCACAACATGCCAAAAGTCATTAAGAGGCAATCTTCATCCCTCACCTGGCGGAGTATATGTGAAGTTTGGAACAAGTTCAAAAGAGGTGTGGGAGTGAAAATTGGGAATGGGAAAATGGCTAATTTTTGGCATGATAACTGGTCCGAAGTCAATGAACCTCTGATCAATTTGATCCCAGGTTATGAGGGATTAGCTGATAGTAAGGAAAGGGTAGCAGATTATGTTAATCAATATGGAGACTGGGACATCCAGAAACTGGGTAATTGATTCCATCCTCAATTGATACAATGCATCACGAGTGCCCACACACCCTGTGAGGAGAGAGGAGAGGACATGTATGTTTGGAAACCGTCTGCTAATAGTTGTTTTTCTGTTAGTTCTGCATATCATTTCCTTTTTGCAGGTAATCATCAACAAGAAGATAGCATATGGAGGGAACTATGGAGGTGGCAGGTACCGAAGAAGATTAAGATGTTTATATGGCTTGCCTCACATGGCAGAGTCCACACTGCATAGCTCAGAATGAATAGAGGCATTGAGGGGTCAACTACATGTCCATTCGATTGCTTAGAGGAGGAGGATTCTATGCACCTTCTGAGGGACTGTCAGAATGCTTGGGATAGATGATTATCAGTAGTCCAACCCTCGAAATGGTCTATATTCTCATCTCTACAAGGAACAGAATGGAGTCGCTAGAACCTGAGCAATGAGGCAGGGAAGAGTTTTACGAAGAAAGTTCAATGGCCTATCTTGTTCGGTTACATCTGTTGGGACATCTGGGTCGACAGATGCAGGAAGCTATTTGGTACGGAAGAAATAGAGGAGTACCTTAATGCTCACTCTAGTTTCTTTCGTGCTTGCCTAGACCAGGACCTAAAGACCAAGTGGACTTTCTACAAGAGCAACAGGGGGCAAGGGCAGAACATTAACCAAAACAGGAGAAACATTCACATCTTGGAGACTGATGCATATGTCCTCAGGTCTGGTAGGTGTGGATGTGGAGGAGTCATAAGGGGAGGGGATGGCAGCTGGGTGAGTGGTTATAGTTGTAAGCTTACTTCTATTCCAGTAGCAATTGCAGAGCTTATAGGCATTTTACATGGTCTTTACCTGTGTTGGAGTAGAGGAATGAGTATGATAGAGGTCAAGTCGGATTCGATAGAAATAAATTTGATGTTGCGGGGAAGCACGCCTGATCATCCTTTCAAGGACATTGTCAACGAAGCTAGGTCTCTCCTGAACAAAAACTAACAAATCTTACTAAATCATGTGCCTAGGGAGGAGAACAATACAACAAACCACCTAGCCAAGCTAGCCCATGATATCCCTGGGAATTTTTGTATATTTTGGCAGCCGCCATCTTCAATGCATGAGGTTGGTGGCAATCAAGATTAGGGGCCTTTGGCCTTTCCTTGTACTCGTTTTTGAGTGAATGTTATCCAGTTTTATTTAAAAAAAAATCTTTCATTGTTAAATTCACTCGTGAAGAGGATCCTAAGAAATTTGTCAAGAGATAAAAAAAGGACAAGTGAGACTCACATCTGGCTTATAGATATCATTTATGAATCCTCTCGTCTCTGTTCACAATTGAATGTTAAACAATCCATTCAAAAAGTGACACAAGATAATGTGACTTGTTTCCACCTTGTAATTTGATATTAGTAATCATTACTTTCTCTTTATCTCTCTCTAAGTTTACATATAAATCTTACATCTATCATTATTGTTTTAGAGAATCACCATGAGATTCCAAAGAATGAATGTGAAAAAAAAAATCTCAATAACATACAAGCAATATAAACTTGTCATTTTTTTCTCTAAAACTATTATTACATGCTACTCATTTGTTGCAAGACATTTTTGTGTTTACGTTGCTTTTTTGGGATATTGTAGTAATTCTCCCTATTTTCACTCTCTTTAAACTATAAATATGGGCTTACTGACAAAAAAGATTGAATAAAATTGACCATGGTAATGGGTAATCCAAGTTAAAACTCTTAACAAGTCCAATGAAAGAATTCAGGCGTCAAAGATTATTACTGATATGATTATACATCTATAGATTTACAACCACATTCTTAAATACCTTTACATTGATAATGAATGAAAAAATTGCATGATACATCCTGGATTTCAACCCCTCAAAATAAAAAAAAATTAAAAAAGAATCAAAATGAGCAAACTCAAAAGTAGAGAAAAAGGGTTAGTTAGCTCATAGTAAGATTCAGAGAAATCTTAACAATGACAGACACAGGAATGTTCACAACATGACCTTGATTTCCAAACAGTCCAATCCTACCAAAGCTAGCAGCAGTGCTATTAGTTA
This sequence comes from Vachellia pachyceras, assembly GCA_025593235.1. Lineage (NCBI taxonomy): Eukaryota > Viridiplantae > Streptophyta > Magnoliopsida > Fabales > Fabaceae > Vachellia > Vachellia pachyceras. The sequence continues at coordinate 14,661 of JANTPZ010003539.1, forward strand.
TTGCATTTAAGGACACAGACAAGACCTGCTTCTCTCCAGTGCCTATATAGAAGTGAGTTGGAGATACCTTCACTGAAACCCCAAATGGAGCAAACCATCCAACACTGTATGACTCATTCCCACCAATGTTCTGAACTGTTCTCTGAACCACTCTGGATTGATTTAGCTTTGCAATTGTTATGGAAGGCAAGTTCAGATCAGGACCATATAGAGTTGAGTTGTAAACAGCACAGTTTTGGCTTGTGAAATTCAATACCACTGGTGCTGACCCATTTATACCACATAGGAATGACATGTAATCATCATAACCTGCAGATAATTCATAGAAAAGGTAATTGTTAGTTATTCTTAAAAAATACTATTTCCGGTCTATAATATAATAATTAGATAACAAATTTGTGGATATTAAAGAAATTAATTAAATTAGTTATTTGTAACAAATATGTGTTGATTTTCAGAAAATAGCCTCTTTAGACTTTAATAATGTTCATTGGAATTACCCTTGACGAAAACCCCCTCCTCTATATGTGCAATCTACATTCAATAGGGATGCTTAGGGGAAATTATAAATTTGGGAGATAATGAATTGAGATAATATACCTATGATCAAAATAATGCTCTTAACTAGCTCTTACATTTACGACTAGAGGAAGTATATTAATTTTAGATACTTGAGATTGACAGATAACGTGATCACAAAAGCAGCTAAAATATACCTTTAACTGGAGGTGTTCACAAGCTCAGTTCAATCTGGTTCCAAGACTTGTTTAGTTGAACTTTGGTGAGTTTGGATTGGCTTTGGCTCAATTTATTTGGTGCATATAGTTTTCAAGTGATTTAAATTTTTTTCCACAAGAAATGGTTCCTCAACTGTTAACACTGAAGACTTATAAAAAGAAAACTGATCATTTTTTGACTTATTTGTTTGAAGATCGAAGCATATCCATCATGATCTTATGCAGAGCGCCCTGATTACCAACAAAATTGAACAAATTTGGGAACAGTATCATAAAATTACTCTTGCATGCATGTTTTATATTTAAGCTAAGCACAAGCCATTTATTGAATTTAAACATGATAAATTCATTGCTGTATTGTGATCTTGGAAATGCTAAGCAAGCAACTTACTGGAATCGAAAATCAGGCCTGGATTTAATGCTGAACTTCCATTAACAAATCCACTTCCCATGTCAAATGGAGTTGCTGGAGACTGGTTTAGATCCGGGGAGGCATAGGATCGCTGAGCCATTATTGGCCCCCCTTTTATGTCATAGAGGGTAGCTGAAGTAGACAACGCCGATCCAATGGCCGCGGGACTGAAATTAGGAAACTTATGCTTAATCAATGCAGCAAGACCAGCAACATGAGGAGCAGCCATGCTTGTGCCGGACATCAAAGCAAAATTCTCACCTGATAATCAAGTTTTTGTTAGTTTAATGAGAGGTTATGCTTATAATGCAATAGAGACCAAAACAATCAATTAAAGCTTTCCTAGGTTTATGTTCTGGTTGAAACTTGTGAGTGTTATTACAAACATACCTAGAAATTCAACAGAATCGGTGCCATGGGAACTCCAAGCAGCCCATATCAAATTTCCAGGAGCTACCAAGTTGGGTTTCAAAATGTCGGCTTCATGAGGAAGAGTGTCTCCTGGATCCGGCCCTCTGGCAGAATAATACATAATCTTTGGAGCATCATTACTGTAATTTGCTTTTAGTCCACCACAGATGCTAGCAGTGGCACCAAATTTAGTGACCCTTTTTGACAGTTTATCTATTTGCAATGAAGAATTGTAGTATTGCAGTAAACTCTGTCAACAACAAGTAGAAAGTAAGCATCAAGTTGTGCGTGAGTGTGCCTTAAAAGCATGCGAGTTAGAACAAACTGGTGACAAAACCTATGCCTCAGTTTCAACATAGACAAGTGAGATTCTGACATAATGTAAAGTGCATGAAAAATTATTGGGAACATTAATCATTTGGTCCCATAGTTTAGCAACTCAATTGAAACTCAATCTCTAAACTTTAGCTCAATACAATTAGTCCCCGTAGTTTTAACTTGGTTGAAACTCAATTTTTGAATTTTGACTTGGTACAACTCAATACTTATAGTTCAATCATCTAAAACATTAATCCTAAGTTTAAAAAATAACTTTAGTCCTTATAATTTTAGTTTCTAAAATGTAGGAACCAACATTTTAAATGGTTAAAACTGTATAGGTTGAGTTACACCAAGTTAAAATTCAAGAACTGAATTTCAATTGAATAAAAACTATAGAGATTAGGTTGCAACCAAGTCAAACCCACAGCGACTAAATGATTAATTTTCCTAAAATGATTTCATGAAATACAATCCCAAGGACGAGAAAAAAAAATGAACATGAAATGAACCTTAGAATCATTTGTGGATGAAATTATTATGCCAGGCATTTTCATTGGAACTGGGTTAAGCTGAAAGCCAATAACAAAAGGATCCATGTAGAAGACAGCACCAACTGCGCTAAGGTTCTTGGCTGCCTCTAGTGCCTGTTTGATGGTGGAGAGGCCGAGCACATAGCGTATTGAATAGCTACACATCAAGAGATTACCCTTCACCAAATCCTGATCAAAATTACTAGCATCTTGGCACTCACCCACATACATATCATCATTAACACTTGAATCATTTTTCAAAGCATGATGTGCATGAACCAGTGTGTACATTTGGTTTTCATCAGTTCCAGCTGGAGAGGGAAAAAACATAATAGGAAAATGAAAGAGTAAATCAATTCCATAAATTATGAATTAAGCCAAAACTCATGGATGAACTTTAAACAAAATTAAGCAAAAACTCAAAGATGAACTCCAACAAAATAAGACAAAGATAATACAAACTTACATGCAAGTCCAACTCCCGGAATGGTTACATTATTTCCAAGAAAAATGGAGTTGCTATATGTTCGGTCATGAGAGGCAGCGCCAACAGTATAGATCCATGGGCTGAAGGAGGCCATGCTCATAGGTGATGGTCCAGTGTTACCAGCTGCTTGCACGACAAAGATACCAGCCCTTACAGCTGACAGCAATGCCATGTCTATGGGATTGAAGAAAGTTGCCACACCAGGAGGACGCCGATTAGGAGTAATTGACAAGCTTAAAACATCAACCCCATCCTGAGCCACCTGTGAACAAATCAACAAAAATTACCATAAGCATTACCAGAAATCTATTCAAAATTGAATCTGAACAAACACCTGGCTCAGATGACTAATAAAAAAGGAGAGAAGATATGCCGATTTCTAATGAGTTTGTACAACAATGTGTAATTTTCATCACTAGCCATATCTATGTACCTGGTCAATAGCTGCAACAACATCTGCAGCAAATCCTCCAAAGCTCTTGTACAATGCCTTGTAAACAGCAATGCTGGAACATATTGCAATGCGAACTAAAAGTTACAAAGAAAGAAAACTCAACACATTCATGAAATATATGCAACTCTTTATTTTTTTTAAAAAAAATCTTTTATTCTCAACCTGTTAATTTTCAAAAGTTAAATGGCATTAAAATGATGGAACTTGTTTGTTAGTGTCAGAATATCAAGTTATGTTCAGATAAATCCAATGGGGGTGAGATACTCCGCAGAGAAGATTAAGTGAACAAGGTCCAGTGAGAAGGGAAGAACCTTAATTTATCCCATACATAAAGCCAGTCAACCTCAAAAGGTGCTAAGACACTCATCGCTAGCCTAAGTTATAAGGTAAAGCACAAGATAGGGTCCTCACTTCTTTTCTCCAAATGGGGCACGTCTCCAGTGAGAGGCAACAAGAACTGAGTCTTTCTTCTTCCATTTTATTATACCATATCTCAACTCTTGTGGTATTTGCGCCAAATTTTCCTCAAATTTTCAATTCTTCGTCTTGTCCTATTCTATCTCATCCTCTCAAACTAATTCCTTATTTCCTCCTCCATTTTGACCAGCTTGGCATGCATTTTCTCTTCAAAAGGCAGCTATCATTTATTTATTCCCTAAGTTTCCATAACCTCACTTCTCTTTCAATTTTCCACAACCCATTATTATTCAATTTGATATATGTAATCCTAACTGATTCAAGAGTTTAATCATAAAAGTAGGAGTGGCACTATACTAGTTCAACCATAGTTGAAGAGAGGAAAGCACTCATAGAAATTGTTTAAGCAAGTCCCATCTTCAGTTTTGATGGACCCAAAAGAAGTCACATGTCAAAATTTCATTTCAAACAATACAGTTCAGAAATGTAACAAAGATATAGTTCCGAAATTAATTACTGTGAACGAGGAGCCATCCCGCTAGCATTTCCAAAGTGATGACCGGAAACTACAACTGGGATCCCATGGTTTCCTGCTGCAACAGAAGCTGTGTGCCTGTGAATGGTAGATGCGTAAGGGGTCAGAATCACTATCCAATAAAACGATAACAGAAAAATCAATTATAATAATTCATTCTCGGTTTTGCAGTGCAATGATTTGACAATCAATTAAATAATATACAGCAATTGTATCTGAAATAAAAGGGAATGGATATCCATTAACTTTCAAAATCTAGAACAGAAGCTTCATTGAAATTTGTGATACCTTTTATAAAGAAAAAAAAGGTTAATAGATAGCTTAGAATACGGCATTTTCTCTGTGTATCAAATTGATCCAGGGAACAAGTAGTTAATCATGGTAAACTACATGTAAACATAAATGATGACAAGTCACAGTTTAAAACTCACGTGCCATGGCCATCACCATCAAAGGGGGAAGCATAGTCTTGAGTTGAATTAAATATTCCTCTGGTTATAGCGGATGCTGCGAAATGACGGGCCCCAACAAGCTTCCTATTGCATGAACCAGATGGGAAATCTCGAGTAACCTCACAGAGGCCAGAGTAATGAGCAGGAACAGGGTACGGATGTTCAGAATTCTTATCATCAAAACTTGGGTGTGTTGGATCAATTCCGGTATCAATAAACCCAATAACAACTCCTTCTCCGGCAGTTTCAAACCCGCCTTCTTGAGACCATGCACCTTGCGGCAAACCCAAGAATTGTGGAGTATGCGTAGTTGCCGTTCTTACTGAAAAATCTAACACCACATTCGAAACTTCCCTTCTACTGGCTAGTTTATCCGCCTACA
>JANTPZ010003542.1:0-19594 GCA_025593235.1 Vachellia pachyceras
ACACACACACACACACACGCACATTTGTATTCAACAAATGAGTGATGCACGAATAGTACAAAAAAGGATATTGACGAAGCCTGATTAATTACTATGTGGTCCTCTCTCTCATGGACAACTCTGGACCATCGTAGACATCCTGCTTGATCACATATATCTATATATATTATCATTTCCTTCATGTGGACAACATGTGGTTTACTTTTAATTATTCTTTCCTACTTATATGGGAAAAAGATATGCCTAATCAAAGCTTTACTTATTTCTAATAATCTTGAATTGATCTTTCCTGCAACTCTGTTTGCTGATATTTGCTGCAGTTTTTTTTTTTCCTTTCCTCCTTTAAACAGAACTGATGGGTCAGTAACACACCATGTTGGAAATATTTGATATGTTCGCTTCAATTAGTTGCAATGTAATTTTCACCTAAACTTCATTTCTTTGACATAATCATTCTAAAATTATTTAGTTGTCCATTTCCTCTGATGTTGAATAGCTGCATTCCTAAGCAGTGAATGAATGCTTTCAAGGAAATGGAAAAGCTTGTTTTATATAAACATTAGCCCACTATGGAGTGAAACTTCTTCAAATTATTTATATGTCACCTTTGATAATAATAACTGCACACCACTCACTAATCAATATTAATATCTGTATACAAAATTAAGGAAAAATCATTATAAAATTTCAAATAAATGATATAATCACCAAAAAGTCTTCATAATAAGTGGGCGACATAGATCTGTTGTCATTTCTTACACTGAAACTTATTCTGACATGCTACTAACATGTGATTTTTTTTTTTGGCGATTACTTTGCTTGTAAACTCATAATGATTTTCCATATAATTAACAAAAGATGATAATGCAGAGATACATCGCTACTTGTGTCGTTGCAGACGAAAGTATATACTTGTCCAGTCAGAGTTGATGCTAGATAATGAGGAATAAATAATCTTCTGCCCACTTCTCTACTAGAGGTTTTAATGAATAGTTGTCATAAATGGATCCAGATGAAATATCATCTTTCCACCACAACCACCACCAAAAAAACGCGCAGATAGGTAAGTTAATCATTTGATCTTAAACAATTTGAATTCTTGAACACTTCGTTCCTGCTTGAGTTTCAATGAAGAACATGTCTCATCTACAAACTCAGCCATATATTCAATGCTCATAAAGTCCCTGAACAGGGCAAACATGTGTATATCCATTAATAAAATAAAAAGAAAACACCAAAATGGAAGTAATGTGCTAAAAAAAACCCCACTTTTGATATATCTCTCTATAGTAAACTCTACTAAAATCAGCCTCCAGCTATCTGCAAACTTGTACACTCATTCATCTCAATATGTCTATGTGACAAATAATGGACAACAAGCTGTTGGACTAATTAGAAATAGACACGTTATCAGACTCTACAAGTCTCCCATTGTTCTGGAGACAAAACTTGGGTAAAAGTCTTTTTGGTGATTGTTTTGCTTCAAAAGTTTCAATCATATTGTGTTGGGCTGTCAACGACCTTCAAATGTTATGCTGTTTTGTTTTTGAAGAACTTAATAACAAACACTCAAAAAATCCTTTACCTTTCATATCCTGGACTGTCTTCTCTGATAACTTGCCCTTTGAGGAGTTGCATAACAATCTCTCCAAAAATTAACAGAAGGATCAGAACCTGTGGTGCTTCTAGCATCTCCATTTAGAGAGGAACACTTGCAAGCTCTCTGTTTAGCCTTGCTTGACCCGGTGAAATTCATGAAGCTCGGCTTAGGAACGCTCTTTTCCTCGGGGGATGTACATGAAACCGAAAGAGGACTATCATCATACATACATTCAGAACTTATAGCAGAAGATGATGATAATGATGATGGAGCTGATAGGCTGGTCATGGGAGGTTTCAGTGAAACCCTGGTTGTCACAGCATTCCTTCTTGCTCTGGGGAGAACAACGTTATCACTTTTCCTCGATAATAGAGTCCTGTCCGGTGAATCAAAGTATCTCTCTGACTTCAACCTGTTTTCCCACGGCTTGGCTGCCATCCACCTCTCCAACAAACTCCTACTGTCTAGATTATCATGCTTGAGTGGAGACATTGGCCTCGAGATTCTCGAGTTTGGACTAGCACTTGCCCTTGATTGCTGAAAACAAAAAAAAAGGTAATATATTTTTTTTTTCAATCTAGTACTACATCGTTTCCTTAGCAACAATTTTTTTTTTTCAAGTGTCATAATTCTATTAAAAACCCTATCACAAACACTCAAGAATTGCTGATAAATGTTTATCAATGTACATAGATATATTTGTAATGAAATGCAGGTGACCAGGTCATCCAAGCTTGTTACTCAGATGTATCTCACCCATAAAGCAATAAAAGGAATACTAAGTTAGAAGTAAAATCAAGAATGTTCTCCGCATATAAGGCATGGATTATGAACTAGGATTTCAAGCACGCTAGCATCAATCCAACAAACATACAAGTGAACTTCTGATTACCTGTGTAGAGAGAGAGTATGCCATTGCTCTCTCCCTTTTGATGGCTGCTTCTTCTCTCATTTGTAGCTTTGCTTTGACTTCATCCACACTTCCTGGGATGTCACACCATCCTCTCTGACAGTTCCATGTTAAAACATCCTTAAGAGTAAGTCATGCATGTGAACAAGATTGAGTTATGAAAGCAAATTGAGAAATGTAGTTTGTGATAGATACCTCAGCCTGATTAAGAGCAGCTTGAGTATGTTTCCTGTCTGGAGACAAGCTCACACTCCTAGCTTTCACGCGAGCTTGAACCCTTACAAGAGCCTGCATGCACCTCAGAGTTACTGCTGCTTGCTTCCTCACTTGCCTCCCACGAAATATAGCTTGAATCCTCACCACTGCCCTTAAGGCCTTCAAAGCTCGTCTTGCCTGCAAATTTAATACAAGAATATCAAATAACTGTAATGGAAAAGATGAAACCGTGATAAATATGTGAGCTTGTCTGATTCAATTTACCATAATTGATTGGTTAACTATGTTGGTTAACAGTATTTTGACACAGGCTAGAAAAAATAGGGCCAGCTGGACCCACATCTTTAATTTCCAGATATAGAACATCTTTAAGGGTCGATGCTGTTTTAAGAACTCAATTCTAAATTGAATTGCTATAGAAGGGAAGCTTAATAAAAATAAATAAAGCGGTCAGGCTATTTAGCTAAGTTCATTCAGACTCGACATAATTATCTCAATAGATATATTGGCCTGTTTGGCTGAACTTAGAGGCAGCTCAAACGCACATACAGCCGTGTTTTTCCATAAAATAAGATAATCTCCTTCATATATTTACCTGAACTTAAGTAAAATTACTTCTCTAAAGCGTTCTCAAAACCCATTGAATTAAATATGCGGGAAAATCTTACCTCTCACAGATTGAAGTTTCACTATGATCAAACTCACTTCAAATTAGAGAAACAGAGGTACTATTCCATCGATATAGCTCCTTCACCAAAAGCCAGAGTCAAATGTATGTGCACTTATATAACTAATCTCTAGACTGGCGATTTTTCAAAGGCATGCCTTTCTCCTAGCTGTGGTAGAGTATGAAATTCATCTTGGTCGAAGAATGATAAACATAATTCTAGACTAGAGACTCGTAATAAAGCAGAGTATAAGCAATTTGAATATGAGACCACATACCAAGAATCCTCGAAACAGGGCCTGAATGCGAATGGCAGCCCATTCCTGCTTGATCAACAAGAAACCTTTGGGTGGAGCTCGGACCACAGCAGCCATGGCAGCAGTAAATGCATCATTTGACAGAGAATCCGACTTGCCTGATACGAACCCATTTATCTTCTTCGTTGTGCCTTTCGTGGATGGTCCCATCCCCTCAGAAGTGTTCCTCCATAGCCTCCATTTCTTCTTGCTCTTGTCTGCGTCAGTCTTTTCCTGGGGACAAAAACAACAGCAACAGAGAGATATTAAATAACAAGATGAAACCCGATGTGGGTTCAATAGGTAAGATTCCTTACTCGATCATTAGGGGATGGCTTTTTTGAAGAAATGAGCGACTTCAACCACTTTCGAGAACCTCCCATGGGAGAAATTGGAAGTGAACTTCAACACCCTTTCGCAGAGCAGATGGGGCTATTATGCAAACTGTGGGATTTTTCTAAGTTAGGTTTTTCTCATCATGGTCTGCATCTGCTGGGTTAATTAAGGCATTATGCAAAGTAATGAAAGTTATAGAGAGAGAGAGGAGGAGAATTTTTGAAATTTGAAAATGGAAACGCAAAGAGGAGAGGAGAATAAATGAAAGGAAAACATAACGGATACAAATTGACTTTTTCTTTTTCCTTTCTGACATCACATACTGGTCTAGTGTTGACATGTCATAAATGCGACCATCGTCGATGGCAACCGAACGGCGTCGTTTACCACGAAGAAATAATGTGGGCCAAAGTTTTAAGTGCTTAAACTTTTTTTTTTTTTTCAAAAGGCCAATATTTGGTTGAGCAGAGGGAAATGATCAGGCAACACTAATACTACTCTTTGGAAACTCCACTAAGTGAAATTAATTTTGTTGGGAAAAAGAAGTTTATGAATTTTTAAATTGTTTTAAAAATTTCTATATGATTTTTATGAATTTCGAAATAGCTTTTACGAATTTTGAGATGGTTTTATATCGGTTTGCGTACACCGTTGGGGAAATGAAATTCCCAAACAAGTACAATAATTAACATTGGCGGACGAAACGAAAACCTCTTTAATATATAAGCTCACATAACATTCATATTCTAGAAAACAGCATGCACTTACGATGTACATACATAAACTCTGTTTGGTATGAAGGGATATTTTTTTTTAGTTTGATTTAGACAAAATAGAGAAGTGGGGTTAAAAAGTTTTAGTTGATTTTTCTTACTTTTTAATTATACACCCTATTTTTATAAAAGTTCTATAACCTCACTTCTTTAATTTTTTTCCAAATTAAACTCAAAAGAATTTTTCCCTCATACCATACAGCATAAAAGGAGAATTTCATGAAGTAGATATACTCCCTCCCTTCAATCCTGAATATAAGATTTTATTTGTGGTGAAAAGTTCACTTTGAACGAGATTTTAAGTTTAAGATCAAGGAGTATAACTTACTATAAATAGAGGTACTCTACTATTTCTTTTCTTTTCTTTTTGTTATATTAGGCTTTTGAACACTATCCGTAATACCTCTTGCCCCACTCTTACTTTTGGAAAGAATCACAATTAGGTCCTAAATAAAATAAATAAATATTTAATAAATTTCAAATGACTTATCAATGAGTTATTTTTGCTCATCATTAACAAGTTTTTTAGACTTGTTTGATATTATTTTCCTTACTTGGTACCCAATTGTGATTCTCCCTACTTTTTACAAGTTTCAAATATCTACCAATTGGATTGGGTCTAATGAAAATAATTAATCTCTTATAATATGAAAAACCAAAGTTTGAATCTTTATTGAAAGATATATCTATATTTAATGTTTGACAATATTTTAAAATGATTTTCCCTCATATAATGATACTTGTGTTTAACAAAAAAAAATCCAAATATCTAATTACCTTAAAAAGTTAGGAGAAAGATATCAGCATTCAATATTCAATAGTGTATCAAATAGAATTACCTCCAATTCCAATAGTATAATACTTATGCATATAACAAAAAAATTATTAATGAGCCAAGTTTTTAATTAATACTCTAATGAAGTGAAAAAAGATAAAGAAAAGGATGGCATTAATGGGCCAACTTTGATCTGGCATGTTTGAGAATGAGAGAAAACAGGTGGATTTTTCTTTTTTATTTTTTATTCATGTCTTTGGCTTAATGTCACTAAGATCTCATCATATAATCATCATGATGAACATTGAAGTTGAATGTGTGGGTGTGTTCTTGCACTACAAGGTCACTTTTTTTTTTTTTGACAAGATACAAGGTAAAGCACACTGTAAGCTTATGTCAAGAGTCCAAGCCATAGATTGAATTGAATGGCTCACTTTTTAAAGAATTTTGGTCAATCTGAAGTTTTGAACCATCATCCATCCTCATTTGCAAATTTAATTTTGTTCACTCTAACCAAACCATATCTTGACTTGGAAATTCCTCAATTAATCAAATGCGCCACCTCATCATCACATTTACCAATCAAAGCATTCGATAGGACAAGCTTAATTCAAAGCTGTCCAGCATCTATTTCTGACCTTTTGATTTGATATGTATATTACCACCAAAGGAAATCACATTTAATAGGTACATTGATGTTCTTCTATATATTAGTTGTTCAAATATGTTAACATTTGTAAATTGCACTAGCTAGCTAGTATTAGATTTCTATCACACCTTTAAGTTAGCACGAGTTGCAATAGATTTCAATTTTATCCCTTAAGAAAAAGAGGCTAGCTGGAGGTTCAATGTATAACCTAAGCAATTACATGTTTGTCAAATCATTGATAAATCATATTTACGCAAGTCGTGACAAAACTCTGTCGTATACTTACCTTATAAACCGTAAATCACATTAAAAAAAGTAGTTTACACAGCTAATTCAAACACAGCAGAAAAGAATCACTTATTTCACATCTTCAAGGAGATTTTCAAAGAGAATCAAATTCTTTAATTATTGTCACTCAAATCAATTGTTGTCTAATACTCCCTCCTGCCTTTAATACAGGAGTCAAATAATTAATTTGAGTTTATTAAAAAATTAGTTAAGTTAATTATTTATAACAAATATATGTTGGTTTTCCTAAACTACCATCTTCATTATGACTACCCATGGTGGAAACCCTTTAATGTATGCAATCAATAAGAATGCTTTAAAAAACATTATACATTTGAGAGATAAAATGAATTATATGATCTTATATTTATAATTAAATTAAATCTTATATTAAGCATCGGAGTGTAGTTGGTTTTACTTATAAAATATATTGTTAACGTTCGAACAATATGTCGTGTGACAGCTAGAAATGATGAATTATATCAAGCCATGGCAAAAAAATCCCTTACTATATGTGGGTTGAATGGGACACATGCTAGTAGCTCATTTATGTCTAAATTATCTGTATGTTGAATATGATGATGTGGATCGGGGTCATCACTTGGAAAACTTAATTTGCAGAAAGAGGGGGAAAATGAAAGAGGTGGGTAAAAAGTTACATTGAAAAGAAATATAAAACTATATCATTATTCAATAACTAACGTTATTTGAATTACAAGAATGGAAAGTTGACTGGGTTGACTACAAAAAAACTATTGGGCAGGCATGTGAGGGGGGTGGCAGGAGAATATTCAACAGTCAACAGAGAAAGATGGTAAATGACAAAAGGATTGAATTAACGCAAAGAAAGAAAGAAAAAATGAAGTAAAAGAACAAATATTGGGTTAGCTTACTTCTACTTTGTGTCCCTTCATCCTCCTACAAACTCCTGTAAAAAAAATGGTCCATTCTTAAGAAAAGGGCTGATCAAATGAGTGCTTATATACCTAACCCCCCTCCAAAAACATTGAACCATAATTAATAACCTCACTCATTCACAGACCTAACAGGTGTAACTGGTATCATTATTAATTTTGAATTTGAATTTGAAGGGGTGTGTGTGTAGATCATCATCATGAAGTTGATGAGGTTACTGCTATTATTTAATAATGACTAATTAGGAGTGTGATCATGAAACGGGGCAGCAGGGCGAGGAAGACCCATACGAACAAGTCTAGGTGATAAGTGGAAGTGGGAAGAAGGTCTTGGAGAGGGAATAGGGAGATTCATGAAATTAGGGTTAGGGTTGTGAGAGAGTCTGGGAGAGAGATGAAGGTGTTGGAGGGCTTGAAGTTGGACGTTTGTTGGGTATTCTCTGACACAGCCAATACGAGGACCAGCTCCAGTAGACCAGTATTTGCTGCTCGACACAGACTGGTCTGCTGCATCTTTGTGTTGAGAAGAAGACGATGAAGATTCCACGGTCACCTTGGTAGTGGTGGTGGACCCATGGTGCTGCCGGTGGTCACCCACCACGACTTTTGCTTGGTTAATGGCTGCCTCACTGGGACCCACATTGGCTTCTGGTGTAGACTCATCATCAACTGGTTCAGAAGGAGCCACATCCTCGTCTACTGCACATGTCTGCATATATAAACCCATTTCAAACAATTGTTAACATCGGAGTTTGCAGGTCAAATTGGATGACTCCGTCATGATCCTACTTGGGGAAACCAGGAAAGAAAATGATTCACGTCAGTTATGTGACTTTTATACAAATAAATAAAGGATTAATTAAGTTGCATGCAGCACGGTATTTTTTTAGTAGTACTATTTATTATAAACTTGGCTTTTTTAAAATATATTTTCATTAGCACCCATTATATATACTTCAATGACTTCTCGCATGGTTTTGCCCTAAAAATATTTTTTTTGTAATTAACGGAGCAGATACTAATAGTTTAAGGATATAAGTGAGGATTGAACCCACAAACTCCCACTCTAAGAGAAGCTCACATGCCATTAGACCACAAAATTTATTGGCCCTTAGAGTATTTTTTGCAGTAACCAATAAAAACTTAAAATACTAAGTATTATTAGAAAAATACTCAAGCAATATGCTACTTACCCATAATTAAATAGCTCTTCTCTTTTCATTCATCAATGTCAAATATCTATCTAACATATAAAATCTGAACAGACCAGCGCTGACACGTTATGGATAAGAAGGCGTTTGTACAAAAAAAGGAAGCTTAAGATTCTGTTTTTTTTACCTTTACATTAGTCAAGTCCACATTATGCTCTTGCAAGAAGGCAAGAAATCCCTTAAAGTTCTTCTTGGTTGGACGGTAGTGACCACTATAGGGCCAAATAGCCTGATCAACAACAAATGCAAATGAACTGAAATTAGGATATATCATGCATCTTTGAATCTGTCCTCTAAGTATGAAGCAAGCTTATATATATATACTCTTACATAAAGAACTCCATTGAGAGCAACCAATCTTCCAGAAGCAATGGTGGCACCACCAGCAAGAAAACTTGAGTGTTGAAATTGGCCTTTCTTCTTCTCTCCAATGTACAAAGTTCTGGACGTGCTTAGTACAAAAATCCATTTGGATCCTTCATCAGTGTGTACTACTTGTTGGCTTTGTGTATAAACTAGCCTTCCATTCTTCACACTCACTTCATAAGCCTCCCTCTCTTTCTGCAACAATATTTCAACCAACCAACCAAAGCCGTTATTATCTGCTTTAATTCCTTTATGCGAAGCTTTTTTGACAAAAGCTTGTGAAAAGCTGACCATTCCGTAAATTAACAGTAATATGCCAAAGTCAAAGCAATATAGTGCACATGGTAGCTTTACTCTCAGAAAAGAAGAAACTCGATGAAGCACAGATGAGTATATGTGGCTGAAGAGACTTACGGGTCCCAGGTACTTTATGCACTGCTTTGTTAATTTGCTTCTAGGGCACTCTTCCAGGTTTACTTCTTTCCCATCTCCAACATCCAACCTTACAGTACATTCCCATATTACAAATTAGATGAAATAGATTCACAAGCATATAATTTGAACATTTAATATTCCATGGGTGTCAGTGTCCATTTAATTTAAACATTTCAAATTTTTTAAAATAAAATACAGATTTAAACATTTCATTCAAACAGTTTAAATGGAATGTAGTCCTTGCAGTTCTACGGAATTTATTACCACTTACTAAATCTTCATTGGTAGGTGTTCATTGACGTATGTGCCAGGTAATCTTATAATAAAAATAAATTTATGGAACTAACCTAGTTGTGCCTGTTCATGTGTGTATTAAGTCATAAAGATGAATTTTTTAAGTGAAAAAAAAAAATTGTCTTACTGATATTTACCAGTAGAAAAATGGTTGAGAGCTCTGGCAATGAAACCAGATATCATAGTAGATGTGAAGGTTGTGGCCATAACGATGACGAGGATCGATCTGTATATTTATAACAACACCAAGAAAAGTCTTAGGCCTTGATCGATCTATACGAAGAAATTCAAGGAAACCTGGGCTTAAGAATCAGAGATAATGGTCAACATATAGGACTCATTTGAATGAACTTACAGCTTCAAGCCAATGCCTTAGCGCTAACTTCTGGGCCATCTCATCTTTGGACAAGCCTTTTCCCACCTACCAACCAGAAAAAATGAACGCTACATTCATAAGCATTCAAAAAAAAAATTCTGTTCTCTAAAGAGAAGAGATCGAAAATTTGGAATTTGTCTCTCCAAAGTTATTATTAGTCTTAGTCAAAGATCCAAGCGGAAAGCCAGAGGGATATATTTGTGATTGAGTTTAATTATGTTTGAAGCAATGAAAAATATGGCTTAAAGAATATATGAATTATTAGGAATGACGTCAAAAAGACATTCCGGTCTTGGAAACTTAGTCAATGTGCTAAAACAAGGAAAGAAAGTTTGTAGCTTTGGTTCCAATATGAAAAGGGGTACCTTAGCAGCCATGGTCCTTGCCCTTGCCCACTTCGAAACAGCTGGTTCTGATTTATCCGAGTCAAAGTATGATATAGAACATCGGTTCAATGTTGCAAAGTCTATAGCTTTCCACCTGTAAGAGTTTGATTCAATTAAACCCTCTTAGTATATATCATTGCATAATGATGAACTTGAAGCAGTGAAAGTTGAAACATGAAATAGTAGTTAAAATACGATTGTTTCTGCCATTACACAAACAAGAGCACATTTTTACTCAACAATTCATCGACCCATTTGACCATATAAACAGGAAAGGAGAATTTTTTTTTAAAAAAAAAAAAAGCATGGTACTACTATGACCAAAGTTTCAATCGAATCAAAAGTTATGATCTCTCCAAAGATGTTGTTCATCACTAAATTCTCAAAATTTTCGAATCAACTTATGATGGTGGACGAAGAAAGACTCATCCCAGAAAAAGATATGTTTCAAGGATCCTCCTGTGACAGAGTTAACCACCAACCCAAGTCCGTAAGACATCACTTTTTATAAAGTTAGTCAACGGATATCGGCGGCCCCAACACATTACGGGATTAACTTAATGACAACAATTTTCAAAGAAAATCAGAGAAAGAAGCATAAGTTTGGTGCAGAACAAACAAACCATAGTTCTTCACAAACAACTGCACAATCTGCTAGATTTCTTCGTGTCCTGTAACTCTTGTAAACTTTCTGCACCTTTGTTGCAGCTACCTCAAGCTCTCCAATGGACTTGGGAGAGAACCATGTTGTGTCTGGTTTTGGTAATACAGATGCTGTGGAGTTTTGTTTATTGATGAACAATTCCTTAGGTTTCCCCTCCAAAAGTAATTTCTCTGAAGCTAGATATTTGAATGAGAATGTGGTTTGGAGCTTCAGATTCGACACCTTCCTTTTCTTTGGACATGGTGATTCTTCAGTAATAACCTCATCCTGCTTACCAGGTTTATAGAAATCACCGCAACTTCGCTTCTTGAAGCTGCTTGTTCTCAATGTGATCTCTCCTTCCTTAGACTCGAAGTCCATTGGTCTAATCGCTACTGTTTCCATGCCTCTGCAAAAAAACAAAGAAACAGGGCAGTTTAGAATTTTCTTCAATGGTTGAAATTTCAGTTACAAGACAATTTCCTATACATTGATGGTTAGCTTTGATCATTAATGATGGACTTAAATCTTATATACATATGCAGGTTGCACAACATTCAAATCACGCGCAAGAAATGCTCTGCACAGAGATCATTTTAAACTTTGAGTCTTCTTTCTATCTGATTTCTGATCAACTACCACAATGGCTCAAAATAGAGAACAGAACAGAAGATGAACTACTTGATGACACGCGCGCGCGAAGGTTGTTGGGTATCCAAATCACGAGCAAGTAATTCTCACGATAAGTTGAATCATCTTATATTTTCTATCTGATATCTGATAGACTTAATTTCAAGCAGAACAGAAGCATAAAAATATTGATACCTACACTTCCACTGCAAGGACTGGGGCTAATAAGGAGGCATAAACTAAAGACCAGGAAAATATGAAGAAACAGAGGATTGACAAAGATATTTGTTTAAGGTCACGTACCTTGTGTGGTAGAAGAAAGAATCTGAGTTATGACTGCAAAACGGGAAGCAAGCAATGTGCTACTTTTATAGAGCAAAGAGGAGTGGGGAAAAAAGGAAGGGGATGGATGGGAGTTTACTGAATGTAATTTCTTCGAACACGTACAAGACAGGAACTGCAGAAAAAAAGAGTCCTCCTTTTGGAAGTCTGATGCCTAAAACCCGTTTTTGTTTTTGAATGGGAAAGAAAAAAAGAAAATTAAAAGGGTGTGAGACTAGCGATGTCCCATGAATTGGGCTGTGTTGAAAAGCATAATTGGAAACTGAGTCACACTTGCAGAAGGCACGAGGGCTTTGAATTGAATATACAGTTGAAGAGTTCAAATTGGGGCACCACCATGCACGCACACACACACACACACGCGGACATATGTACAGTGCGCGCGCGCGCGACACAGAGAGGGAGAGCATTGATGGCTATGTCACTTTCTTGCTTCAGGAATCGGAAACGTTAACGCGGTAAGGCGGAAGAAAGAGAGAGTCAAATAGAATCCAGTTATTTAAAGTATTTATTTGTTTGTGTTTTTCTATAGAACGAAATAATCTCCTTCACATATTTACCTCAACTTACGTAAAAACGTTTCTCTATCGCATTCCCAAACGGGCACATTTATCATTCCAGACTAATTTTTTCATGCATCTGCCATATTGAAATGTTTTTTACATCTAACCTATTGAGTACTTTTTTCAAAAACATTCTAAATTTAGGGTATTTGTTGTTATTGAAACTAATATTTTAATGAAAAATGCATCAGAAATTATTTTAAAATAGTGGGTGTTGCTGAAAAATACTTTAGGATGTAACTTAGTTTACGATACTCACTAAGTGCTGTTAAAAATAAATTGAGTGTTAAATTTAGCACATTTTGCTATTTTAGATGTGATGAGTGAGGAAGAAAATGTGAGTGTGCTATAATTTGTTAATATGATTATAATTATTTGGCAAAAAATGTAATTATATGCTTTTATGATGCTCCATTATCCGGTGTTTTTTTAATAAATTTGATAAAAACATATCATGCATGTAAATTCATGTGCCAACATAGTCATATGAAATAATGTACAATTTTGAGTTTTATGAAAAATGATATAAAAATATTTAAAATTTTTCTCTAAATCAAATAGAGAGTAGGTGTATAATGAAATAAGCACTCGCAAATCGCAATGTCTAAATTTTTTCCCGTGTTACACTTTTATATATGTTAACCGGGTGACTCTCAGAGTAACAATAAAGTTTATTATTGTATGAGCGAAAGGTTATGAGTTTAAATACCGAAAATGTGCTTTTTGGAAACACTATCTCCCTAAACGGTACATGTAAATCTAGATGAAACCATTTTGAAATCTGTAAAAAACATCTCGAAATCCATAAAAACCATTTAAAAATCCGTAAAATACCTTAAAATCTGTAAATTTCTTTCTCCCAACGGAATTCTCAAACACACCCAATAACTACTATACTTAAGAAAAAGTAAGTATTAAGAACTTCCATTTGAAGTCTTTTTTTATGAATACTTCAACAAGTTATTGGAGAATGAACTGATTCCAATATTTTATCTGAGTATAATAGTGTGAATATTAGTGTACATATTTTATTAAGTCTTTTTTAATATACTAGTGTGGGTATATATGTCATTCCAATATTTTATTTGAGATTTTCAATTAACAATGATTTATTAAGGGTTTGTTTGGAAGTTCTTTTCAAAATGTTTTTATAAATTTTAAGGTAAAACCTATATTTTGAAAGGGTGGTTGTGTTTGAAAAGTTTTGGCTTTTACGGATTCTGAGGCAAAAAGTATGTATAAAAGATGAAAGAGAAAGAAAGAGAAAGTAAGAAAGAGAAAATTTATTAGGAAATATGTGTGATTTAACAAGAAAATAGCGTTTTTGAAACCTAGATTTCTAATTGAGATTTTGTATCTAAAATAGTTTTTCCAAGAAAATATAAGTGCTTGGATAAAAAATAGATTTTAGGGTAAAACCTAAGTTTTGAACCCAATACACATGCTGACAAGCGAAACCAAACAATCCCTAACCGTGACTTCAGTTTCTCTCGTGTGCTCCTTCGCATAATATAGTTCTATTAAAAATATAAATAATATGATATTTTTCAAACAAGTATAATTACCAGTCGAGGGGTTGAATAAAAAAATGGGTGGGGTTAATTTCCAATTAATTGCGCGTCGACCGAGAAATTCTTGAGATTCAAGTCGGGTCGTGAAATGTACTCCGATTAATTGTCAATATCCTTGATACATTTATTATACGATATATATATATATTAAAGAAAATGATGGATGAGTCAAATATTTTTATTTGTTTAGAAATAAATAAATATTTGTCGATGGAAATCTGTTGTTACTTGGGAGACTTGGCCTTCGGATGCGTTTAGGTAGACCTGGCTTAGGGTGCGTCCTGATTTAGACGTATTTAATAAATTAGGCCCATCTTAGGCAAATAAATAAATAAATAAAGCCCCATCAAATATTTAATTTTTTTTGTAAATTGGCACCCCTATTTTCCAATTATTTGCATGTTTTTTATATACAAGGGGGAAAATTACTCTCCAGATCCCCCGTAATTAGCTAATAACGGATTGATGATAGATAGTTATGCGAGCTTATATAATTAAAACTATATTATTTAATTGTAATTTAATACTAGTTGTACAATTCATAATTTAAGAATAATATGATTTCTTTTTCATATATAGAGTATTTGCTACTAATTCATACCCTTAATATAAAAGGTAGATAACTTTTTTTAAAGATCAAGAAAGCTAAATATATTATTTTAAATTATTTATATTTATCATTACTATCTAAATTAAGTTGTGAGACTTATAAATTGATATATAACTTAATTATAGACATGAATGAATACTTGTAATTAATGATTTAATTTCAATAATCTATCACAGATGGGGTATTTATTATCAATGAGGCGTAACAGATTGATCAAACTCTACTAAACTAAATTTGAACATAGATAGTTCTTTGAACAAGTATCTTATGCGTTTCCACAATTTTTATCAAGGCTATAATTTTAGTCCAAAGTAAATATAAAAGTATGGAAACCTAAATATTAAAATTTAATTAGAGAATTGGTTATAATATATTGTATGTAAACAAATAAATTATCACTTCCTCCTCCATTACTTTTTATAAATTATAATCACGAAAAACGAGCTGACAGTTAAATCAGTTTAAAACAACGAATGGTAAATAAAAGAGACTAAGTGGAAAAAAATATGATAGAAAATGGGTAAAAAAAATGGGAGAGACATATAAAGAAATAATGATGAAAAACGTGCCCTAAAATTTTTAGACAGATCAAAATTGTTATTTATTTGCATGATCAAGCTAATGAAAGATAATGTTACCTATAAATAGAATGGGGGTAATTTTCAAGAAGAAAAAAATCAAAATAACGTTTAGAGCCAAAACAATTAATAATAATGAATAAATATTCAAAATCTAAACTAGAAAACATTTATAATAAATGAAAATGTTGTTGTTGTTATTATTATTATAAATTGAATATAATTAAATATTCCAAAAATCTATAAATGGAATAAACAGTCAGGGCAAATCTTTAATTTCAAGGTCCAACCAAGAAACACGTGCATTGCTTGATCACGTTACAGGGTATACGACATGTCAACATGCATATAACCCATTTTCAGGTTTCAATAAATCCGTGTCATTATCTTTAAACATCATAATATCTACCTACATTAATACATCACTTCAGATCTCTTCAACCAAAAACAGCCTGATTTTTCTTAATTTTAATTATTGGGTGTGAATATTCTAAATAAGTTAATTAAATCTCATCAGGATTTTGTAATAAGATTGCAGAATTGGCCTATAATAACTCAAATGCTAAATGAATATCAATAAGGGTTGAGTTAACAAGGGTTAAGATATGCCTATGTTTCGAATAAAACTATTTTCAATAAAATGATATATATGTTTGACAAAAAAATATTAAATTAATCGGTCCAAAAAATTAACCTATAATGGGTAAAATTTAAACCCAATTTTGTCATTTTAATTGGATGGCATTATTGAAGAGTTTAAAGTTTGTTAGAAGAATATCAGAATGATATCTCTGAAGTCTCATTAGATAGCTTAACCTAAAAATGTTAATTAGAGACGAGCTGAAAGCTTTATCTACTTTTTGGCAAAAAAAGAAAAAGAAAAAAAGAAAGCGTTATCTACTTACAACGAAAATGACAGATACTCCTCAGTCAGAGAATGAAATAGTTTTTTTTTAATTTTCAATATAAATCATTTTATTAAATTTATTATTTATTCTTTGAATATATAATTGGAGCCCTAATTTACTGCTTTAATTCAAAGAGACCGTTATTATTTTATTTTTGAAGTAGAATCTACGTGTATTGTTTTAGAAAAAACATATCAGGAGAATCACGTATTTTTATTTTTAACTATATATGACAATACTCAAATCCAACTTGAAAACATTACATATCATTTTGTTGCATTAAAAATAAAATAAAACACATGATTTAGTTGGTGGTTGGACTTGAACCTAAATGCAAGATTTCAATATACTTTGATCATAAGTATTGCTGGGTCTCAAACTCTCAATTCAGAAGTAATTAATCATGATCTCAAAGAGGGTATTTCAACATAACCAATCTTTATTTGTTGCAAATAAATGATTTAACTAATTGTTAAATATTTATAAATTAATTATTAAACTCTTATATTAGAAATAAGATGAAATGCAAGTTGGTATGAATCAAATCCAACAATATTAGATCTAACTCAATTGGATAGCCATACACTCATCTAATTATATTTGCAAACTACTTCCAAAATGTTTCACACAGATAAATAAGAACATTAAACCTCATTAATTCTACTTAAAAATTCAATAACTTTAAAATTTTATCCCTATTTAATATATATTATAACACAATATCATAGCAAAGCTAACACACAGTACATGAAGAGTAAAATTACAATTGATATGAAAAAATTTAATGATGTAAATTATGGATATAATTAAATCAAACATTTTCTCTATTTTATAAATAGGATTAAAAAAATATGCGTGCATGCAAACTGTAAATTGGAGGAGGTCGAAAGGACGAGGAAAGCAAGGAAGGGAGGCAATTTGAAATGAGGAGGTGGAAATTGGAACAGAGAGCCACGCGCCCAGACACAAAGGTACGATGTTTGGCCCAAATCTTAAATTCTCCAACGCGGTTACAAGGAACGGTGACTATAATTGATTTCAGACTCTGATCTCAGGTCATGCCGCCGTAATTTCCCATTTACAAAACCATGCAAGCATGCATATCACTACGTACACTTCTCTCCAACTGTCACTAATATTCATGATAAGAGTTTATTATATAATTAACAATCTCTCTCTATATATATATATATATAAGATTCACATATCTAGATTTAATCGCAAATAGGCACTTTAAATGTACTCCATCGTGTAAGAATGGTTTTATTTAAAATATAAGTCATTTGCAGAATAATTAATGCTTATTTTCATCATTGTCACCAATTAATGCTCAAAAAATTAATTTAAAACATCTTAAATGTGTTATCTATCATTTTTATTTTCATGAATAAGTTAAAGCTAAGTAACGTGGAATTGGATGATTGGGTACAAGTTTTTGCCCACACATTATGCTTATGTTAGGGTACCAAGTGCAAGCGTTCTACATAGGATATACTCTCCCATCGCTTCATCCTAAATATAAGATCTCATCTATAGTGTAAATTATACTATTGAGGCTCTCCAAGTACTATGCTCTGTTTCCAATGGAAATGTTCTATATGTCTATCTTTCTTGTTAGTGTTACAAATGGCTATTATAAATGGTCATGGAGGGCGATAAATAATTAAGAGAAATTCATAAGATATAAGATTAACAAAAATCATAATTAAAATATTTTTATAAAAGGAGTATGAATGACATGTCAATGTAATATTACGTAAACATTTATCCTAAGAAACGTGAAAAGATCCACGAACGTAGTTTCTTTAAAATGCGGCGTGTTGTATGGGGATTGGGCAAGTTGTGATACACAGAACTGCAAAGAAAGAGAAAAACAAAGGTCAAGGCTGAAGAAGTTGAAGAAGAGAGGTGAGTGTGAGAAATCAAAGGAACAGATTTCGGCGGCGAGAGAGAGATGGCCACCGACCTCCGTCCATCGTGAATTTAATTCTGGTCTTGTTCACTACTTCAGGCAGCTCTTCCATGTGATCCAACTCTCTCTAACTGATGCTTCTTCTCCGTTGACGTCTATATCCTCCATTCCAGGGCTGCTGTCCATGCTACATGATTATTAGCTTTTCGACCAGTAATTTTGTTAGAAGGGTTTTATTTCAGGTTGTGTAAAAGTGATTTTAGATTGTTGAGGCAGTTTAAAAAATATCCTTACTTTTTAGCTTTATGAGACAATTTTTTTCCACTCGTATAATGTAAAGATCGATCACTTTAAACAAAACACTAAGATCTTATTTGGATGTCATTAAAAAAATTTAGATTTATTTTTAAAATTTAGATTTTGTTCAAGCATTCACATTTTTTCAAAAAAGCTAATTTGGATACAAAACCTCGATTTGAAACCCATGTTTTAAAAAAATTATTTTCTTATCAAATCGCATTCTCTCTTCTAATAAATTTTTTATTTCCTACATTTGCTTTCTTTCTTTTTTCTCTTTTCTACCTACTTTTTGCCTCGAACTCCGTAAAAGCAAATAACTCCCTAAACACAATCTTTTAAAACCTAGGTTTTGCCTCGAAATTCGTAAAATCTATACTCAAAAATCTATTTTTCAAAATCTAGATTTTACTTCTAAAAGCAATTTTGAAAATGATTTCTAAACCCTAATTCACAGGGTAGGACCGTAGGAGGAAGCCTAGAATATTAGTGCCGCGTTTTTTTCTGGTCAAACCATGACAGATTAGATTTTTCTTGCGTTGGACTTTGGATTGAATCCCACAATGAATCTCGTGAAAAGGCCCAACTATTGTTGGGCCCTTAAGGCCCAATTCTCTCTTTCATAATTTGTGGGAGTATGTGGAACATTTCAAAAATGAAACACAGAAAAACTTCGCTCATTGCCTTTCCTGATTGAATCCGATTATTTCCTGATAGAAGCGCTAAAAATTAAGGACTCACGTATTGCTTTCCCGTGTTCGAATGCGTCACAGATTTTCAATGTCAGAGATGGATCCGAAGAAGGCCAAAGAAGAGTCGCTTTCAGGTATCATCATGGAAGCGTCATCTTTATATGTTTTCGGGTATCTTGTGTGCTTATATAGTATATACCTTATTCGTGGTTCTATTGGACTAAGGCATTTCTACTTTCTTCAATCACTCATTATTTTATTATGCATTTCATTTGCTTCCTTGTTGTGGATTTTCTGTACAAATTTCATCATATTCGCGGACGAACAGAAATTTCGATTCAAAATGCTAAGAATTC
>JANTPZ010003544.1:0-16014 GCA_025593235.1 Vachellia pachyceras
TCGACTAAGAACTTGGCGTTGGTGATCTGATCGCCCCATGCCGGAAATGTCAGAACTGGGACCCCACAAGTCAGAGCTTCCATGGACGAGTTCCAACCACAGTGAGTCACAAAGCAAGAAACCGAAGGATGAGCCAGAACCTCCTCCTGTGGACTCCACTCAACCACCTTGCCCCTATTCCTGTCATCACATTCGGATTCAATCATCCATCCCTTCACTAATGATGCCAAGTTAAGCCACAAATAAATGAATTCTGAAAGTCCTTTCTCATTTCATCAAACAACTTCGGATCATTTGCATAAATATTGATATCTCTGTTTTTTAAGGAAAAATTTGCTGAAAAATTCTTCATTATTACTAGATTTATTTTTCAAAAGTACCATAGAAGAATTAATTAAATAACTCTTTTCAACTATATATGTGCAATATATTTCAAATTATGTATAAATGTTTTTAGTTTTACATGTATTTGAAAAGGGATTGCATATGAGATAAGAGGAGTTGTATCCATTGAAAATAAATTGCGGCTGAACCCGTAAGCAAATTTCAGGTACTTTTTAGGTAATTAATTTTGCGATTATGTATCTTTCATAAATTTTTCCGAATTTAGGAAAATCCCCATTAAAAATTTTATTAGTATAAATGACTTGATGAAATTTTAATCATAAAAAGTAATGATAATCTGCAAATTATTGCCGTCCATGAGATTATTAAGTGGGAGATTTTTCCCCAGTTTTCCATTTTATATTTTTAATAAATAATAAAATATGAAACTGTAAGGGGAGAGGGGGGAAAAGATTACTCTCACATGGTTTTCTGTAGAAAGCCATCGGGAAGAACGTGAGATTGAAGGCCGAGACTTTTGTGCGGTGGTTTCAGAACCCACAGAAACGAGACACAAGAAGCGCATAAGCAATCTCCTCCACTTGTTCTTGAGCCAAATACACTACGCTTCCAAATGAAATATAAACCACCGACCCAGAAGCCTTCGAGTTTAGCCACTCAATGCAATCGTCGGCCTTCACAAACAAATCCCCACGAATTATAACATCATCATTATTATTACTATTATCACTTCCTGTTCCTGCAGATGCAGGTTTCGGGTTCTTGAACAGAGGACCAACTGATCTTATGGGGTAGAACTTCGACATAGAGCTTATACAGTCACGCTCCAACTCCTCAAAAGTGTCCATCAAAACACAGAATGGTACGGTCAAGTTCTTGATCTGTTCTAATATGAGCTGCCCAATGAAGCGATAGGGGCTATCAGAATGCAGGAAGCTGGGAATTTCGTCGTGTTTAAGGACAGGCAGAGAAGGCAAGTGAACATCGATGTGAGGATCCGAATCTGAAGGGAAAGGTACGAGTTTGTGAAAGTAATGGTAATAAGCAGAGAAAACAGCACAAGATTGAACCCAAAGAACAGCACAAGGTAAGCCGAACTCAGAAGCGACGTCACAGACCCAAGGAACAAAAGCGTTGTTTATAACGCAAGAAACAGGCTGATGATGATGAGAATCATTACTATACTTGTGAATTATCTGTGATATGGCCTGCTTTCCGACAAGCTCGAGTTGAACTAAGTACTCGCTGATATTTTTCCTTCTGGGGTCGGCTTCGTCCCAGCCATCGTGGAAGAAGTCGAAGCGGAGGAAGCCGTCGCCGATTGGGATGGCTTTGTCGGTGACGATGTGGTTGGCGTTTTGGAGGTCTTTGCCGGCGTTCTGAGGGGTAGTAAAGGTGACGGATAAACCTTTGGAGGCTAAGCGTTTCCCGAGCCGGAGAAGAGGATTGATGTGGCCTTGGCCTGGGAATGAGACCAGAAGTACGTGTATAGGTTCAGATTCAGACCCCATTTCCCCCCTCTCTTATTCTTCTCCTCCCAAAATACTACGTCTAATATATTATTCAGACAGTTGAATGGAGGAAGAGTACTGAAATATGTGAGGGGCGTATCGATTGTTTATTAAGGTTGGGTTTTTTTTTTGTTATTTTTATTTCAATTTGTTTCTTTTATTTTTTTCTCGATTTCATTCGTAAAATTTCCATTTAAATCGAATAAATTTAAATAAGTATTTTTATTGAATGATTTACTGGAGAGTTGAAGAGATATTCAAGTTCCTCTTTTCCTCCTCCTGCAACAAAAAATATCATTTCATGGAATGGTCAATAGATCATTTTTAACCTAGAGGGCCTCTAGGATTCCAATTTCCACGTTGTCCCTTTCGAATGAAGGCGTGAAGAGTCAGCTAAGAGTATTCATGGGAATGTAAGGGAAACAGATAAGTAAATTAATCAAGCAGCATTAACTGCGCCTGCAATTTTGCTCATTGCCTACCATAGGAAATAATGAGTTTGCTGGGTTGGCATTCTTTGTCTATTTGTTTGGTGTAACGTCAAGAAAAAAAAATATGCCTATTAAAGTAAAATCTCTCACATACTGACCTTCTAAATCGTAAATCGTGTTTAAAAAATAATTTCTACTACTTTTAATTCAAACGCATCTAACTATTGTTTTGCTTGAGGTTTTCCTGTTGGCACTCAATTATTGGTCATATTTAAAACCACATTTGAAAAAGTCAAACGTACATTCAACGAAGTCTTTTGACAAAATGAAATAATTACCTTCACATATTTATCTCGTAAATGTTAAAATCGCTTCTACGTTTCTAAAACGATCCATAGATAGAGCCAAAAGGGGGATGTGTAGTTGAAATTGGATACCACCACCGCGACTCCCCTCTGTAACTGTAGTGGTGACTTGTGAGGCCACCTTCATCACATATCATGTTGGACCAATTACATTTCTTCATCGTTCTCCATTGCTGTCGGGAATAATTGAATATGCTTTGGAATTTGCTCTTTCTCGATGGGAAATGACACTTTCAACCTTCATGATCAAATTCATCCCCCCCTTCACAAGTCACAACACCGATCCTTCCCTCCCTATTTACATTTTCTATAACCGATTGGTCGGATTCTAAAAAGGAAGGGTAAGGGAAACTACGTACTTAATTCACTACTGCCACCTCTTGTCGTTATTTTATACATTATCTTTTTTTTATAGTATAAAATATTTTCTAATATATATTTATATTTAATAAGATTTGTCAGAGTGAAAATTAATGGGCCTTTAAAGTTTTATGTAGTTAATAAAAATAAATCCAAAACATACACGTGCAAGGCCCTACCCGATGGTCTCCTTCTCCATGCAGGGGTTTTATTTCTTTTGGACTGACTCGTAGGGGTGTCAGGGATTTCACAACAAATAATTATTTCAATTTCTTACTAAACATACTCCCAAAGAGAATTTCGCTCAAAACTTTTTTATAGCATATTTAACTTTTTTTTCTTTTCACTATACTTATATAATTTTATTTATAAATCAATTCCAACACGTGTAACTTGGTTGTAGAAAACTTTCTTAAAATTCAACAACTTTTTAAATATATTCCTATCTAATATCTATGATAATATACAAGAGCAAAGTCAATAATAAATAATGAAAGGTAAAATTTGTGTATTTACTAGTAGATTCTAAATTTATTAATATGAATAAATAAAATATTCCCTCAGATTTAGTCATTTGCTTTAATCATCCAGACAAGACACGTGCTCCTTATTTAACTATACGGTATTTAGTCATTTGCCTTAATTATCCAGCTGATAAGGCGCGTGCTTCTTATTTAACTATCAGCTTCTTTCTCGTTCTAAACAATTTATAAATTATAAATGCTGTCCCTTTGTTACTGCTTTAATTTCATACAACATCATTGATTATCAACATTATTTCTGGATATAAAAAAATTATTGTGATTAATTTGCACCATAATACACTTTAGCTTCGATATTTATGTTTAAAACTCAAATTGAAAAATTACCCTCAGGAATGTTACATTTTATTTTTGTTACTTTCAAATATGTTAAAAAAGATTTTTTTCCCAAAATTTAACTGTCAGTCATTTTTCTCTATTGTCACTTTTGATTGATCTGTCGAATCTTAGTTGATAAATTATTTCATATTTATAGTATATAAAAAAAAATAACTAACCGATACCAAAGAAATCAGTCTGGTCGGTGATTTTAAAAATATTGATTTTTTAAAAAATACCCTTTTCAATCATAATTTACATTGAAAGCACATGTTGGAAATTCTCTTCATATGTGCACTCAATACTCAATAGGATAATTTAAAAAAATTATAAAAACGAGAGATAAAGTGTTGCCTTTAAGATAAAATAAACTCATAATTAACTAATATACTACTTTTAGCCCTTAATATAATATCAAATAAAGCTAATCAACTGATATATTTTAAATTTTCTCTAAATTAATTTGCTTAACGCATAAATCGATATATATGATGATACATATGAATATTTTAAAATATACGTTATAATTCAATTATCATTTCAATCTCTTAAAAAATATCAGTTAGCTAAGGTTAAGTTAGTAATATTTAGAATTGAATGGAGTGTATACCTTTTTGATAAAGTTCTGCACGGAAAGGGCAGCGTCCAGCAAGAACATGAGGGCTCTTAATAATCAGATTGAGAGTTTAATTATCAGAATCAAGACAAGACAAAGAATATTCAGGAAAAGAGATGTGTGTGTGTGTACACAGAGTAGGCTTTATTACTCTGTTGGGCCAAAAAATTGTTATGCATTTTGGTTCCAGGAGTGATTTCACGCAAGAAAGAACATGCATGTATATTCAATGAAACCATATCCTTTATTTTTTTTTCCTACTCCTCCAAAGTAATCTCTCTCTCTATATGTATATATATCTGTAGTTCAATCAGATAAATCATAAATCCGAAAGCAATCTAGAAAGCTCGTCATCATCGAGTAACAAAAATGAGTGGTACTGATTCTCCATTATTACACGTTTATCTGGTCTCCTTCTCAGGCCAAGACCATGTCGACCCTCTTCTCAGGCTCGGCAAGCGCTTAGCCTCAAAGGGCTTGCTCGTCACTTTCTGCACCCCACAAAGCTAGTTCAAACAGATGAGGCATGCTAGAAACATCTCCGACGAGCCCGTGCCTATCGGCGACGGCTTCATACAGTTCGAGTCCTTTGACGACGGCTGGGCCGGCGACGACCCTAGACTCCAAGACCTTGATCAATATCTCTCTCAACTCGAGCTCGTAGGTAAGGAGCTTCTTCCTCGTATGTTCAAGCTGTGTCTTGCCTTATCAATAACCCCTTTATCCCTTGGGTCACAGACGTTGCGGAAAACCTAGGCCTCCCTTCTGCCATGCTCTGGGTTCAATCCTGTGCTTGTTTCTCTGCTTATTATCATTACTATAATAAATTAGTCTCTTTTCCTTCTGAAGCCGAGCCACAAATCAGCGCCCTTGTTAAGGTACGATGAGGTTCCTAGCTTCTTGTACCCGACGACTCCGTACCCGTTCTTGAGGAGAGCCATTATGGGACAGTGTAGGAACTTGGAAAAATTCTTCTGTGTGCTCATGGACGGGTTTGAGGAACTCGAGTCCGCGAATGTTGAGTATATGTACAAGATTTGCCCTCTGAAGACCGTCGGGCCGTTGTTGAAGAACCCCAAAGCACCAAACGACACCGTTCGAGGAGACCAATTGAAGGCCGATGACTGTATCGAGTGGCTTAGCTCGAAGCCTCCATCGGCCGTGGTGTTCATTTCGTTCGGCACGGTGGTGTACTTGAAGCAAGAACAAGTGGACGAGATCGCTTACGGGATTTTGGGCTCTGGGCTTTTCTTTCTCTGGATCATGAATAGAGGTGAAAAACGGGTTGAACCTACAAATTAAAGGTGGGTTCGGGTTGGTAAATACCAGCCCACCAGAAGGCGGGTTCCACTAACTAGTGGGTTGGCAAGTCAACTACCTAACCTGTTTTCCTTTTTTAATAAAAAAAATATATTACATATTTTTTAATTTTTTATTCTAATATTTTTTATAAAAAAAGTTATATTAAATTTTTTAGGAAATTAATGAAAATTTATTAATAGGATTAGAAAGAGAATTATGTAATTATACAGTCTTATATAATAAAATAAGTAAAAAAAGGGGAAAAAATTTAATTTTCAAAAAATGTATTTTTAAAGTGTTGGTCTGCCAACCCGTCATGGTAGGCTCAGGCTGCATATATGCAACCCATAAGGGCTGGTGGGTTGTGACGTGCTAGTCTGCCAGCTCTCATTCCCAGCCCCAGTTATGAACCCTCCTCATAAGGACTTTGGACTTAGGCCTCATGAGCTTACTGCTGGGTTTCGGGGGAAAATTGGGGATAAAGAGAAGTTGGTGAAGTGGAGCCCACAAGAGCAAGTCTTGGCCCACCCATCGGTGGCTTGTTTGGTGAGTCACTGTAGTTGGAATTCATCGATGGAAGCTATTTCATCTCGGATACCAATGGTGGCTTTTCCACAGTGGGGCGATAAAGTGACTAATGCCAAGTACTTAGTGGATGTGTTCGGAGTTGGTGTTAGAATGTGTAGAGTTGAAGCTGCAAATGAGTTGATCGGAAGAGATGAGGTTAAGATGTGTTTGTTGGAGGTGGCGGTGGGCCCCAGGGCGGCTGAGATGAAGCAGAACGTGTTCAAGTTGAAGAAGGCGGGGGCGCATGTGGTGGCAGATGGTGGCTCCTCTGATCGGAATCTCCAAGCCTAATTTGTAGATGAGGGAAGAGAAGCATATATAGAAATTAAGAACAAGGGGGCCGAATCACAGTTCGCCGAGTCGAAATTGGAAGCCAGGATAAGTGAAATTAAAATGAATGAACAAAATGAGGAAAAGGGAAGATAAGTTGAACGAGTGGTCTTAATTATGGCTCTGTTTGGTTAGCCCGTTTGGGCAACCAAAAGCCATTCTTGCGTTTACCGAGACAAAATTCCTCTCACATATTTACCTCGAAATCTGTATCCATTCTCTCAACGGGCTATCTAAACACACCCTGTGTCTGGTGTTTGACATTACTAATTCCTCACACCAAACACAACAAGTAATAAGTTGAACGTGTGGTCTTGATTATTTTGTGTGTGTGTCATGCTTTTTTTTTTCCTTGCATTAATATGCGCATCTATATGCAGCATGTCTGTTCATATGGAAGTGTTAAATTGGTGACTTGTTTCTTAAGTACGTACGCAAGAAGTTTTATCTTGTAATTTACTTGCCGTTTTAAGTTATATTCTTCTATATTTGTACCTTCCCTGACCTTCTTGGTTTGACGTAATTCAATATTAGATCTTGTTAATTTTCTTCAACACATGCAATAGATTACTTTCTTTCAGATAATTTTATTCTCTTAAAAGTAATCTTATTAATTTGAAGAACAATTAGAGGCATGTTTGCGTGAACGTTGAGAAAGCACGTTTGTGCAAGTTGAGATAAGCACCTCTTTTAGAAGATATTCAAATATTAATTTATCAATATGCTATGAGGGATTAGCCTTTGCAATTATACAAGTTTAAATAAAAAATAAATTTACAAAAAAAAATAATGTTACTTGAAGTGGAGATAATTGGGAAGCAATTAACCTTCCAATTTAAAAAGGATTCAAACGAACCAATATCTTATGTCTAATGGTATTAAAGTTTCCTTCTAAATGGGAGGTGGTGAGTTCCTACTATCAATACTTATCCCTTTAAATTAAAAAATAAAAGAAAAAATCCAAACCAAACTAAAGATGGGTGTCCAACAATTAAATAAATAAAATAAGGGACTAAGATCAATAAAAAAGTAAACAAAGAAAATAAAATAGGACCCAATTTAATATCTGCTTGCTGTGAAGTGAGTAGCATTAATCACTTCTTCTTTTTCACACAGCCGCTGGGTTTTTTTTTGGTTGCCCAGAAAAGTGGGAGAAAGCAAAGTGGTTCCCTCGCATGAATTTTTTCTCTAACTGTTGCTTTCCTATCCATTACACAACTTGGAATCAATGCTTCCGTGAGTTCCTTTTTTAGGAAAACACTCACACATTTAATATATACGCAGATCCAAATACATATAACAGATTCATGGGAAAATGCTTACGCATGCACATATATACGCGCGCAGATCCATATACATATAGCAGTTTTATTAAAAAGGAAAAAATTCCAGCAGCATCACATGTCATGGATCTGAATATAAATTTGAGTGAAATCATGTCTGGAAAGTAATTTATTCTAAAGAACCTAAAATATGTTGGTTCTAATACCACTTGTTGGATTTAAAAAGCCACATGTGTTCAATAGAATATTATAAAGAATTGAAGAAGCATACTTGAATCCATAAATGTGGTTGTTGAAACAAGTAAATCAATCAAATTATCAATATGGGAGAAAAGGAGCCATCTGTAGATGGGGAAATAAGGCGGCAATTTTAGATAACTCTAGCTAACCCGAGAGTTATAATCCTCTATTTATAGGGATCCGATTTTCATCCCATCAACGAATATGGGTCAACACATTGAATCTCAATATATATAAGTTCATCACACCTAATTGAGTCCACTAAATTCCTTAAGTCTAAATATATCATTTTATAAATTGGATATGGATAAGAAATAAAGGCACCACATATAAGTGTAATATGTGATCTATTGTTGGATTATTCCATCACATGAAGCTCTTGGTTGTCTTCCTTTGACGCCGCCATGAGTAAGGAGTGTGAAAGGAGAAAGGGTATCAAGTATTAAGATTCGTTGAGTGGCTTGAAACAAACGTGGGCAAATTAAAATATGTGAGGGAGGAATGTTATTAGGTTAAGATCAATGCGTGTCATTTTCAATGTTTTGGCCATTCTTCATGAGGGGTTTGATAAATGTCACGTTTGATCATGGCGTGAGATGTAAAACATTAAAGCGAGGAAAACGATATAACGTATGTCCCGTAACATCTGAAGACTAAGAACTCAACAAGTTAGTGCCTATTTGGCAATGTATCCAAAAGTGCTTCTAGAGTTCCAAACCATGGTTTTGAGTAAAAGATGCCAGACACCTACTTTTTATTTTTTGGTAAATTCGCTTCTAAAAGTAAAATCATGGTTTGAGGAATCCAAACCATGGTTTTGAAAAATCTATCCAGACGAGCTTTTTATACCCCGCAGCTTGGCTGTTGTTGGTTTTTTCAATGACACCGAAAATACCATCACCTCTCCTCTCATCTTCTCCTTCCCCATTTTGAAATGCCAGTCGCACAGTCTCCTTTGGATCTAAAACCTCATCATCGCTGGCGATCGTCTTCCTTCCATTCACAAAGCAAAAATGCGGTCGAGTTTCTCCTCAGCTTCAAAGAGAAAGTTCCTGCATTGGAATCAACATGAATGGAAAGACAAAGCATGAGGGAGGTGGTGGTGGGTGTGGTGATGATGATGGGAGCGGCGGTGGCGGACTCTTTCTCGATTAGCCACCGAAGATGGAGGAAGTTGTCGACGGAGCAGGGAAGGCTGAGAGGGTTGTCCGTGTAATAGCCAAAAACCTCGTGAGTGCTGTCGAGAAGGCGGACGACAAGAGGATGGCATAAATAATAAATAAGGATGAGGAATCTCTGATGGACGCCATCTTCGTCTGCCAAACCCACCTGGACGGCAAGCCAACCTTTCTTCACCTTTACCTTCTTGTCTTCCTGCATCTTTACTCTGCACAACTAAATCCCAGTAAGGAAGAAACACGAATGAAAGAGTGTGTTGGTATGGTATAGGGGTGAGGGAGGGAGGGGGATTCCGATTATGTTGGTGAGGCTGATGAACAATTGGTAAGCATGGAAATAGTCCAGCAAGTACAATTGCAGGAGGACGGTGATAATGTCCCCCCCTCTCCTTTTCATTTTTTGTAATTAATTCATGGGCTCCATATACAATTAATAAAACGAGTATGGGATACTAACTGAAATTGACTCGTAATTATCACATTATTATGTCCTTGTTAATAATTTCGCATAGAGTTATTTTGATAATAATCATTCAAATACTTTCATTTTTAAAATCATTTGTTTCATAAAAACTGTTTTCTAAAATCATTTTTAGGCAAGTCCAGACAGAAACTATTCTCTAAAATTTAATTCAAACATACCCTTGTTCAAGTGCTGAAGACTCGGAAGGCTAATTAAAAATTGCTATTAGCAGAACCATACAACTGAGAAGCAGAGAAGGCGCAGATATTCCTCGAATTTAGCCACAGCACAACATCATCATCAACAGTTAGACAACATTTGTGCATATATATTTATCTTGGTTTTATTAATATACCAACCTTAAATCACATTAAACTTGGAAAAACAGACTCCATTCGAATTTCATCCACATGCGTAGAGAGTAAGTGAAGCTAGCTATGCGCATTATATATTTAATGTGATTTAGATAAATATGTGAGAAGATTTTATCTCCATTTTAGATAAATATGTGAGAGGATTTTATCTCCATTTGTGTGAACGTGTTGGTGAAACACTATCTCAAATAGATCCTATATTTATCACAAAAACACCTGATTCTTGTAGCAGTATGATGCAGCCATATGAGAGACAAATATATAAACTGTATGTACACGTACGAGTGAATTTTTTTTTACTTTTATTAATGAATCAAATCTGTCATGGTATAAAGAAAAAAATATATGACCTTTATAACGTTGATTCTTTATGTAATAAAACCTAAAAGAAGACTTCATTAATTAAAGTACATTGTATGTGTATTTCATTCATGAAATATATATATATATATATAATACTAACAAGGTGTTACATACATTATTCAGAGTGGTCAGAAGTCAACATAAGATCTCGACCCAGAATGACCTGAAACAACACTGATCTTACACACCTCTTATACAGTGATTAGAAAAGCAAGTAAGTTGACACACAGAACTGCTGTGGTGCTTCTTTTATTATACTAAACTAAGAAGACTTTGAACTTAATACTCCTGACAAATAAAACAACCAAACTTTTTAATTAGATCACTCCTAATGGCTTTTATTTCAGATAAACTGCAGAAAGAGCTCTGTTGTTCACTCCCTATTATGCGAATGATTAATTATATAGCTAGCTGCATTGTGCATCCTAATGCCCTGCTCCACCATGGCTAGGACCAGAATTATCAAGAACTATTTGAGGCGAGAAGACTTCCTTTTTATTTGAGCTTAGAGTCCAGCTCTTCACAACCTTATTGTCTGGTGACTGGAGAAAGTGACCCGATGAATCTTGCTCATTAGCATCATCAGCATGCCCTAAACCATCAGAAAGTGGTCGTGCCATTATCCCATGCATGGAGCTCAACCTGCAAAACAGAATGAGAACAAGAAACAATGCAAAAGATCGGAGTCTTGCAGCCATAACTACTATTCGTGTATATGATTTAATGGGATTGAGGGGTGTGTGTGTATGAAGCTGCAAGAGGTTTTTCTAATATTGCATGAGTACGTGAGAAAGTAGCAAGGTTCGCTTCTATTTATAGTGTGGTTTAGGTGGGAGCAGTGCTTGTGTAGAACTGTTCTTCGTCGACCCAAGTGACAGTAGGCCACAATCAACATGGAAAATTAGGTCCAGAGGTGGAAAATTGCTCGCTACATATCTAATCTTATATCTTGAATTTTAATTTCAGAAAATGGAACTATATAGTTCAACACAATGTATAATGGTTCGATTTTGGTCACCATCTAGCTCGCATGAACGTTATATGTTTGTTCAACACCCCCAAACGGGACTTTACTCAATGGGCTTAGATATAGTCGGTAAGAAATATTTGTGCACAAGATCTTAATGTGAGAAGTCAGCATCGTGAATGTGATTTCAATTTACCCCGCATCGTGATCTTTTTAAGGTCAAAAGTTAGATTGTGATCCCATTCAACTTTAATTTGTCACAATCAAATAATTTTATATCAAGTATTGTAACCCCTAATAAAAAATGTGATTTCAATTTCATAATTACTATATATAATTAAGAAAGGTAATACTATGTTTTTGAAATCATTATCTCTTAATCTTTTTTCCTGCAGTAATGATTTCTTATTAATCACAGTTATTATTGAATATAGATCAATATTTGTCTATTATAATAGGTTTTGTTTCTATAATATATATCTCACCTTTTCGTTATTGAAAGATATAAGCTATCCTAAGTGGCTATATAAATTCCAATCGTAATCAATGTTAACATATGTTAATTATTAAATAGATTGATATTCTAAAAGTTGTTTAACAAAATGTTATTTCATTACCAAATTTACTATTGTATTACAATCTAGAAACGTGGCACAGTGGACATCGTGTTATTATGAATCATATGCAGAATGAAGTCAAAAGAGAGATCTAAAGTGTTGTTTTTTACATGGAAAAAAAAATAGTAGCTTTCGATGGCTCAATTGATAATAAGAATATAGCGCCCAGCAAAAGAAGAAAATTACAATCAATTGACCACTTAAGTTAGAAATCAATATGAAAAGTGAAGTTTGGCGACAATAAAAAATATGGCCGACAACGCAAAGAAAAAGTCTGCGATTTCGGGCGAAACAAGATAGTTTAATTTCCCAAGCCATTGAAATGGCACACCACTAAAGTTAGTGATCAAAGATAGTTTCATGCATGCAAGTAATGGATGAGTGAAATGAATGGAACATCATCGTAAAGAAATCCAAGCGTGGATCATCAATTTACGGTGAATTTTTTATTTATCTATATAACCTATCATTATAGTATGGGGTAAATCATTGGTATATGGGTCAAATTTATGGTTATTTTGTTTAAGAGCATCTCTATGTTGAATCATCAATTCTGGTCTCCTTCAATCCGATTTTTGTAATCTAAATATTGCACGAATCCATATGAAACCTCTTTCAATTGACTCTTTTAAAACATCAAAGACCAGCACAATACTTGTAGACATTATATCCTTTTTACAATCTTTTGATGTAATCTCCTATAGTGTAATGTTATTAGAGTCTTTTAATAGCTTGTGTAATGTTTTTCCTTTATGTTGTAATTGTTATTGTCTATAAGGTTATTTCCCCCTATTAATATCATTTTATCTTTTATCAAAAAAAAAAAAGAACTGGTAGAGAGAAATAAATGATACCTTGAACTCAACCTATGAGCCTTTTATTCCAAATAATTTTTTTTAACAATGAGCCCTGATGAGTGATGACAAATATAACAAAGAACTTGAAACCCAAATGCATGGTGAGACACTACTATACTAGTTTCTTTTCTCTCCTTGTAGCTGAGACTGATTTTTCTCGGGATATAGAGGAATAAAATATACAACAGAGTTGTTGAGGAATATTTGAATAATTACTTAATTTTGTGTGTGTGTGATTCTTGGCTAACATTGTGCTAACCAGATTTTGAATTGATTTTTTTAACAACAGTGTGAAATTTCTTCTTGAGACAAAAGTGGTGTGTACAATTTTATGGTGTTATTCAAACTGTGTTCTAAATTAAAGTTCTTTGCCGGTAGCTTATCTGATAAAAGTTTAAAATTTATGGACTTTTCTACCCAATCTACAGGCTCTAAAACTTATTTGCGTATAAAGTCTTCAATGTTTTTTGATCACACAGTGGGTAGTTAAAGAGATTAAGTTTCAAGGT
Source organism: Vachellia pachyceras (assembly GCA_025593235.1). Taxonomy (NCBI): domain Eukaryota; kingdom Viridiplantae; phylum Streptophyta; class Magnoliopsida; order Fabales; family Fabaceae; genus Vachellia; species Vachellia pachyceras. The sequence continues at coordinate 13,539 of JANTPZ010003544.1, forward strand.
AGTGAAAGTATAGTCACATAGGTATTTCTTTCTTGCATCTCCGATCAATATCTCCTATTACTATTACGGTTATTTTTACTACTATATACTACCACCATTCTTATTAGAGACGCCGTGAAAGATGTTTACTTAACAAGAGAGACACAGAGTTTTGAGCTGATCAATGCATAGAATTTTGATGAGTTGAAGTTGTCTTTACGACCCTTCAATAAGATTCACTGAAAATAACAAGTTTCTTCATATGGTAAACAAATCGGCTGTAAATCTGATCTACCAAAACTAGATGATAAACTCCCAAACTTCTACAAATTGATGACTTCCATAGAAACAAACAATGCAGACATGAGATTGTGGTAAAACTTGACAGATCGCTATGTAATACTAATACTGTTATATATGTGTCCGGTATAAATGTTTGAAAATAATGCTTATAATTAAATATTTTTATTGAAAGAGACGGATGAGGGGAACAAACCACATATGAAAGAACAAATTACTCGCGTCAGGCATATTGCACTTTTGATAGGCTATATGATGAGATGAGCAGCCACAGCACGTATATATATGTTGACCAAAATGGCTTCAAACACACCCACACACCCTTTTTACTTTTAGTTGTCGAGAAGGAGGATGAATCTATTTATTGCTCAAATTAAGGTCAAGCTCACCCATTATATTTTGCCTAGCTAGGCAGCAATTGTATATTTTATTTGTTCTTTTGATTTGCATTTTTACCATCAGTGAACAAATTGATCAATATCAGTCTCATGCCCTTATAGAAAAGATGCACCTGCAGCATATATAATTATAAACACATGGGTGGATTCTTGTTTTTGATCAAATATATAGACTAAATAATTAAGGTCCACCACAGTACACGTGTATATCATTCATTCAATATATAGATATATAACAATGGCCAAGAGCAACAACACTGCTGATCAATTAATGATAAGAAAAACAAGTAATAACCTAACAGAAAACTATTTTGGTTCTTTTATTACTACATTAGAGAACAGAAGATTTTGAACTTATAACAGTCCTTACAAACTATATATCCAAACTATTTTTATGTTGATCGCCCCAATATGGCTGTTATTTCAGATAAACCAGAGTAAGAGAAATCTCCAAGTTTTTCGGGCGCTTCTTCTTATGCAACTGATTACATATAGGGCTAGGTGGTGCATCTTAATGATGCCCTCCTCCACCATCGCTAGGACCAGAATCATCAATCACCATTTGAGGAGAGAGAACTTTGTTATTATTCGAGCTTAGAGTTGATCTCTTCGCAACCTTATTATTGTGTGGTGACTCGAGAAAGAGATCCACTGAGTCATGCTTATTAGCGTCAGCATGCCCTAAACTATTAGGAAGTGGACGTGCGATTATGCATTGCATGGTGCTCAACCTGCAAAAGATAATGATCAGAAGAAGAAACAAGGCAGAAGATTGGAGTCTTAGAGCCATAACTGTATATATGATTCAATGGGATTGAGGGGGGGGTGTGTGTGTGTGTGTAAAGTTACAGGAGGTTATTCTGATATTGCATGAGTACTTGAGAAAGAAGAAGCAAGATTCACTTCTATTTATAGTGTGGTTTCGATCGTAAAAGTGATCGTACTGTTCAACTGTTCACTGTGCACACAAGTGGCGGTAGGCCACAATCAACATCAAAAATTAGGTTCTCTAGTGAAAAATTGCTCTCTATCTAGCCTTGTTTTGTGTGTGTGTGTGTGTGTGTGTGTGTGTGTGTGTGTGTGTGGGTTGGTCTTAGTTCTGAAAATGGGACTCCAGTTATAATTATTGGAGGGGCATAGGGTAGTGTAACTTATTATTATTGATTCCATATCATTTTTCAAGCTTTTTAAGTTGCAAAATCATGTATAAAAGTTTAATAGTTCAATTTTTCTAACATGCAAATGTAATCTTGGAATCGGTCAGAAATATTTGCAGAAGAGATGTTAATATTAAGACTTAGAAATCAGCATAGTGATCTTTCTGCGTCAAAAAAAATTAGATTGTGATTTCCCCCAAACATTAAATTGTTACAATGAATGGTGATGTATATTATGTTTTTTAAGTATAAGTTTTTTAATCGAAAACCATATAAACTTATTAAACAGTATCTGTCTATTTTGATATATTTCTAATAATTATATTAATAAATTCATAAATTACTTAAAAATTAATTATTAGATCAATTAATAGTCTAAATATTTTTGAATAAAATATTATTTTATAACTAGAACTATTGCATTAAAATAACTAAGAAACATAGTATTATATGCGTATATCATGAATAATATATAATAAAAAAGAGTTATAACCTAGCAAAAAAGCTGAATTTAATTAGCTGACCATTAAATTAAGCTGTTGATCAAGTAAGAAACCAATATGAAAAGAAAAAGGTTAAATGGCCGACAATGCAAAGGAAAAAGTCTGTGAATTAATCTGGTCAAAAACAAGATACTAGTTT
>JANTPZ010003546.1:0-17093 GCA_025593235.1 Vachellia pachyceras
TTTGTTGTTGGTAGGAGAACAAATATTAGATTGGTGCCGTGTTTTCACTTCGTACAGTTATCACAGAGGGAGGGCTCCATTTATTGTCAAATCATTGTCGGACTCTTGCATGATAATTAGAATATAAAACTTTTAGGAAAATAGTTCTCTTTACGAAATTTTTAAACTAACATAAAATAGATTATTTCAATACATTTCACCTCTCAAGTTTTTATTTATATTGATATTTTGGATAAATTAATACATGTTATTCTAATTAATTAATTTTTTTTATTGGTATTTTTGTTCTTCATACTTTTGGCGACTGAAGCCTATAACTACTGCTGATAATGATTGAAATGTGTAATCTTTTTTTTTTTTGAATGAACAAGGATATTATTGAAGAACTAAAGGATTACAGGGAAAAACAAGGAAGAACCAAAACAGGAAAAAGAAAGGCAACGGAAACAAACAACCAAAAGGAAACTCAATTGCTCAAACCAAGAGCATGAATGGAATGCTCCGTAAGAGAAAGGGCTCCATTAATCAGGTGCAGAGCCGATATCTCCTCACTTTGGAAAACTTGAAGGTTTCTAGCATTCCACAGCCGCCAACAAATGATACCAAAGGTAGAACTCCACAAAGCGTGTCTATCATTAGTTCCCAAATTGATACGGAGCCAACAGGAGAAAGGCAAGGAGGTAAAAGAAGGTAGCAACTGATTAGGCAAAACAAGAGGCCAACAAGCTCTGGCCAATAAGCAGTGCCTCATAATGTGATCAATGTCCTCAGATGCTTGACCACAGATCCCACAAGTGTCATCATCAGTCATGTGTCTTCGAACTCTTTCCTTATTAGTAAGGAGCCTATCATTAAGAACTAGCCAAAGGAAAGTTTTGATTCTCTGAGGCCCTTTCCAGTTCCAAGCTAGGCTCCAAAATTTGCTTTCATCATCCCATTGATCTTGCATAAGCATATTATAAGCAGAACTGACAGTAAATCGGTTGCCCCAGCACCAAGAGATAAAGTCATGAGAACCCAGCCCCTGAGGTGGCTTGAAATTCTGAATATTCCTTAATATATCATGAGGAAGCTTACTTTGAAAGTCACTCCAATTCCAATGACCATCCTGAGTGACAAAGTTGCTTATGGTCTTTTGACAATCTTCATCACTTAAAGGGCAGAAAGCCAAATGAGAAAGGGGTCCCAAGTCACCGACCCAATTATCAGACCAAAATCTAGCCGTTTTCCCATCCCCAATAGTCCATATACATCCAAGATTAACATCTTCCCAAACTGAAGAAAGACTTTTCCATAAGTGGGAAGCTTTACGATTATGAAGGGGCATTTTGCCATTCCATTTATACTTGGACCGAAGAACTTGCACCCAAAGGGATTCAGGTTTAGTCAGAATAGAATAAGCAAGCTTCATCAAGAAAGCTGAATTCTGACTATAAAGGTTTTTCATACCACAGCCTCCGTGCTGTTTCGGTTGACACATAGAAGACCATTTTAAAAGAGAAATACCCTTATGATGCTCACTTGATCCCCATATGAATTGCTTGATGATACTCTGAATCTTATCACAAGTGCCCCTGGGCAATCTAGAAGTCTGCATAGCATAATACGGCAGGGTAGATAAAACAGATTGAGCCAACGTAATCCTGCCTGCAAGGGAGAGAGTGTGACTTTTCCATCCTTGCAACTTGGCTTGCACTTTGTCCACAATGTACTGATAAGTGTCCTTAGTCACTCTCTTATGAAGAATGGGAACACCTAAATACCTGCCTAGTTGGACAGTTTTATGAAAGCCCAACATAGAACAAATATTGTTAGCAGCCTGGGGAGTGACATTCCTTGAGAAGAAGATCCTAGTTTTAGCTTTGTTCACATTAAGCCCTGACGAATGACAAAAATCATCAAGCAACTGTTGCAATAAGAGAGCTTGAGAATCATCTGCACGATTAAAGAGAAGTAAATCATCAGCGAAGAATAAGTGGGATAAGATAGGACCTCCCCTTCTTAGTTGAACAGATTTCCAAGCCCCCTTTCGCACCTCCTCACAGATAGCTTGCGAAAGACGTTCCATGCAAAGCACAAAAAGATAAGGAGAGAGGGGGTCACCCTGTCTAACTCCCCTATGAGGAAAAAAAACAGTGGAAGGATGGCCATTCCACTGGACCTGCATAGAAGAAGTGGTTATGCACTGCATAATTAACTGTTGAATTCTCGCAGGAATATGGGCATCAGCAAGAGTATCAGCGATGAAATCCCAGCTTAGCTTATCAAAAGCCTTTTCCAGATCAATTTTGCTTGCCATCCATCCTATCCGCCCACTCTTATTTCTCATAGAGTGAATAACTTCCTGAGCAATGATGATGTTGTCAACGATGTTTCTACCCTTAATAAAGCTGGCTTGTTGAGGAAGGATAAGAACCTGCATTATAGATTTGAGTCTATTTGCAATGATTTTGGTTATGAGCTTGTAAACCGTAGTGCAGAGACTGATAGGCCTAAATTCTTTCAGAGTCTGAGGATGATCAACCTTAGGAATCAAAGCAATGAGAGTACGGTTGAACCTAGAATCAAGAGATCCTCCTTGAAACACCTTCTTCACTTCAGCAAAAACACTATCACCAATGATATCCCATTGTGATTGGAAGAACATAGCATGGAGACCATCTATACCTGGGGACTTTAAAGGATGCATCTCAAACAACGCTGCTCTTGTTTCTTCCTTAGTTAGTGCCCTGTCAAGGTCAATAAGCATAGCAGAAGGAATCGAAGGAAAGTGACCAGAGTACCTGAATGTGGGTCTATTAGAAACCTCATCTGAATAAAGGTTTTGGAAATAAGATATCGCCATATCAGCAAGCTTCGTTTGATCCGCCTCCCATAGTCCCAAATCATTTTTTAGCATTAGAATTTTATTACGCCTTCGTCTAACCAAAGCCTTAGTATGGTAGTACTTTGTATTTCTATCTCCATCTTTAATCCACTGGCTACGAGATTTTTGCATCCACAACATCTCCTCTTGAAGGCAAATATTCTCATACTCCAGCCTCAAAGATCTGTCAAGCTCAACCAGAGAAGGTAAAAAAGGCCAACGCTCAAGCTTTTGTTGAACAGCTCTTAAACGATTACAAAGGTCTCTCTTTCTCTTCCCAATGTGCCCAAAAACATTGGTATTCCAACTATAAGCTTCAATACCAAAATAATCAATATTATCAGCAAGGTTCCTTTCATGACTCCAAGAGTTAAACACTAGATCATGAAACTCTGGATGAAGCACCCAAGGAGCCAGAAACCTGAAGGGGGGATTGTTGGAACGTTGATTCCCTTCTTGGGTTATTAGAATAGGTCTATGGTCACTTTTGATCCTAGGGAGATGCATAACCACAGTATTTGGATAACAAGAAATCCATTCCTGATTGCAGAGGCCTCTATCAAGCCTCACCATAAGCCCTCCCCGCTGCCAGGTGAACTTCGGGCCTTTGAACCCCAAATCAATAAGACCAGAACAATGAATAAAGGAATTAAAAGACTTGCACCCCATCTTCATACGTATAGAACCTCCCTTCCTTTCATGACTATGACAAGTGGCATTAAAATCCCCAGTCAATAGCCATGGGGTGGCAGAGTCAACATTAATCAATAAAAGGTCTCTCCATAACCACTCACGCTGGGAGGGGACTGGGCTACCGTAAACTGCGGTGAAAAAATATGAAGTTGCACTAGCAGGGTCAGATACATGAGCATGCATAAACTGCCTATGGTTGTGGATAATAGTAAGAATAAGATCATCTTTCCAAAGCAACCAAATTCCCCCAGAGAACCCAGAAGCTTCAATTCTATGAGAGTTGGGGTAATTTAATTTCTTGATTGCTTTATCAGCTTGCTTACCAGAAATACGTGGTTCCATAAGAGCAACAATGTGAGGCCTATGGCTTCCAAGCAGAGAATTTAAGACACTTTTGAAAGGGGTAGAAGCAGCCCCCTGACAATTCCAAACAAATATAGAGTGGTTCATAACACAAATAGTAAAATTAATGCTCCCTCTCAGAATTTTCTGAGGCAAAGCCATCATCAAATCCCAGCTCATTGGCCTCTGAAAATGGCGCATCATCATCAGACTCAGCAGGGCGTCCCAAGGCTTCAGCAAGAGCTTTGGAAATCTCTTCAGATGGAAGCCCAGCTGCGTCTAATGCCTTGATCTTGGAAGCCTTAAACTTGGTTTTGGGCTTAAAGTGTAAAGCCTTACTTGGAATGGACCTGTCTGGTGGCTTGGGAGGGAAAGCCGAACGCTCTCTTCTGGTACGTACAACTATAATGATCTGTATTAAGAGTGTGTTATTAATTTTATTGCATAATTTATATTTGAAATGAAAATTACATAATAATCTGCTGTCATATAAGGACTGAGTCTGGTTCTTAATTTTAGATAGCTATCACTTCCCATTAATTCTCCCCTTTTATCTCTGCAAGGTAAATTATTATATATAAAGTCTGCCCAATTTAATATTTTATGCTTGTCCGGGAGACTCACCCACCATTTTCAGGTGCGCGACGTGGGTCGGGTTCACATTAGTCGGGGTGAAGCTCCGGAAACCGGATGAAAAAAAAAATTTATGCTTGTCCGGGGAGTTATGGGAATGAGAGGGACAAAAGGGTTGGGAGGGAATATTGTTGAAAGATCTCACCATTTGTTCTCCTTTATTTCAACTTCCTTCACATCTGTTTTTCCGGCCAAGTCTGCTCAAATGGTTTAATTTGGAGGTCCCAAGTTGGAGACCAAGAAAAATCCACCTGAAATGCCCACACCTAACTAATGTTATTGGGCTTCACTTACACTATTTGTTTTAATGGAAGGGCTTCATATTATTTTTTGGTTTTCCACTCGGTTTTCGGAGCTTTGCCCCGACTAATCCGACCCGACTAGCGTCGCGCACCTGAAAATGGTGGGTGAGTCTCTCAACGGTGGCTTCTGCATACACAAGGACTCGAACTCGAGACCTTGCTTAAGCTGGAACAAGCTGCTTACCACTTGATCCAACCAACCGTTGGTGGAAGGGCTTCATATTATTTTGGAGTTGCATATTTCCAGATTAGGCCTACTGATTATCATTATTTGGCCCAATGTGGATTGCAAATTTCAGCAAAAAAAAATAAAAAGATGGCATCTTTACATGTTTACAAACATCTTGTTGGAATAAATAATATTTTGTCCGCAGAAAATGACCCAAAACTATAGTATGTCGCTGGAGCTAAACTTGCTTATTAATTATTCCTACACTCATTGGGTTGGATAACTTAATTTGCATATATTAAAAAAATTAGTTTAGTTAATTATCTTAAGAACAAATTTGTATTGCTCTCCTTAAAATACCCTTTTAATCATGTGCATTATAAATTTACAACCACTATTTGATAAAACCCTTGTTACTATATGCAATCAATAAGGATACTTTTTCTTTATGATTAGACCAAACTTAGTCTATTTAACTACCTGAACCGATCAATGTATTAATTATATACTTTTCTCTAACTTTTTCTTCATATGAGGCAGGATTTTAACCTAATATATAAACACAGATATGACAATAAAAAATATTTATAATCATATAGAACTCATCCCAAAATATTAAAATTTAATTATAAATCCATAGTGATTTCCAACATTAATCTTCAGCAACAAATAAAAAAAATCCAAATTACAAAATATAAAAAATGGGAAATTTACATTCAAGTTCCAAATAGAAGAATTAATGAACAAAATGTCTCAAAGATTCATAAAATTACAATAAGGTCCCAGGAGTAGCTGATGAGGTTGTTAATGAAGGCTGGCAAGGTTGTTAATGACAACCTCAACAGCTACTCTTGAGACTTTATGGTTGATTTTTTGAATCTTTAAAACATTTTATTCATTAATCCTCTTATTTGAGATCTGATTACAAATTTTTCAAAAAAAAAAAAATCACCCGCAGTAGACCATGCCAAGTGATATGATCACTTGGTGTAGAACCCGATCTAACTGTATGATCTGATTCGATCCGATTTCATTATAAGGCTTACTTAGAATGTATTGGATCACCTCAGGTTAACCATGATCACTGGGTCTTTGCACGCCCCTAACTGGCAGTGTGTGTGGCGTTGCAATAGTGCTGGGATTTTGATGAGTTCCATTGTGCAGCTGCACTGACATTTTCACATGCTATTCTCAGACCATCTGCTCCAATAATACGCATCCATGCACGCACGCGCGCGCACACACACACGTGTTTCTGTCTCTGTGTATTGTCGAGAGAGAGAAAATAATTTGAGTGGCTCTTAGGTTGTGAATACGGGCCGCCAAAATTGGCGGGCTCAGACTGACAAAAGCCAGTCCGCCAAGTTGAGCCCTTTTTTATTTTTTTAAAAAATTATTTTATATGTATTTTTTTTGCTTTTTTCAATCCCAATATTTTTACAAAGGAAAAAGTAATATTAAATTATATTTTTAGAAAATTAGTGAATATTTATTGATAAATTTGGAAAGAGAATCATGAAAATATGCAATCTTGTAAAAAAAATTGGATAAAAAATAAAAAAAAAATTATTTTTTTATAAAAAAATAAAAAAATATTTTTGGCCCGTCAACCCGCATTGATGGGCTCGGGCTGGGGAACCCCACACTTGCGCTTTGTGGGATTTTCTATGTTTGATTGTGTAGTTTCGATTTATGGATTATCCAGCTGTTCCTGAAGGCGTATTTAATAATCATATAACTAATTGGTTCGTACAGACACAGGTCGAAGAGATATTTTATTATAACGTGCATGGTACGTACACTAAGTATTGATGGGGAAATTGAGCCTTTTTGGTTGTAACACAGGGGAATTGACACATGGCAGATTCTGTTGCATGCAAAAGCCTAGAAATACACGTATATCTACTACGATTTCCCTCTTTTGAATACTCACTAATGATCTTCGACAGCTTCGAAACAACCCATCTGGCACATCATTCGCACCTACTTGTGAATTTTGCCCTTCCACGTACGGCTACTCCCATAAAGCTTGTACCTACCTACCTAGCTTCATCCGAATCTGCTTATGTTTGACAACCAGCAAAGGTTTTTCCCCTCTCATTTTCCGCTCAGTGTCTCTGGCTTCCACTGGCCTGTTTATTCTGTTGGTATTAGACGGTTTTGTGCGTTCTCGTAATTAAGTTCAACGAATTACTTCATACTTTTTTTTTTGGCCGGGTATGTTATCCAAACTATCCCAAAATTACTCTGAGCTTTGTCTTCTCTAAATTTGTGCTCTTCTTTTTACAACTTGATGATGAAGTGGTTCATGCTTACTCAAACATAGCTTATTACAATATAAATATCCACTCATTTTGTATTTTCATCTTCGGACGCAATCGATCGCTCATTCTTCTCCTTCAACTTTTCTCTGTACTCTTCCTTTTTTTCCAGATGTGGGAGATTGATCCAAATTCAATTGCCTTTGTCCCTCTTTCAACCCTCAGTTCACTTCTCCACAAAGCTGATTCAAACGCAATCTCCTTCCTCTTCAGATACGGTTGGGAATGCAGGCTTTTAATTCGAGTGCTGCAAACCCCACTCCAAGAGAATAGAGTCATTTCCTATCAAAAATTTCGTTTTGCTTGCTACTTAATCACTTTATATATATATATATATATATATCTTTACTTAAATATCAATAACTCGTGGGAGAATGTTCTTCAGCACATTTCTCTAATTTATGAAGAAAGAGTAGGTGTAAAACAATGATTAAAGATAACTAATGTATTTAACCTTGCATAAAAAGCATCATGAATGATAATCTATGTATAAAAAATATTAATAACTAATTAAATCACAAGTATTCTTTCAGCAAAAAAAATACCATGAATATTTTTCAAAATGTCATAATATAAAAAAAAAAGCGTTCTAATATGTGTATATGGATAGCTTGTGTAACAGTTAGGGATATGAAATATATAGTTTTAAGCTCATTGCAATGACGATCGAGCATCTCACGGCGTTCAACAGTGTGGTGAAGTTTACAACATTCAAATATAGTTTTAAAGGTATAAAATAAAAATTTCAACTAATAACCTTTAAATAAAAGTGATTTAATTTTTTTAATATTTTGAAATTAAGAGATTATGTTTATTCCAGATTCTGTGTACATTAAAATAATTTTTAAAAATAGTTCGAACCATCCAAATTTACTCTAGATAGTACAAAATGGTGATGGATTTTTTATGGTTAATAGTCCCCTTAGCCCCTAAAATCCTTCCATAAAACACTAGTTTCACTATGGATACTTTTGATTATAAAACACTGGTTTTACAATGAACAATAGGATTTCATTATATCATTCAGTTGGTTATACTAAATTTAATCACGGTTACATCCGATTTTTAATATAAGGATCAATTAATTTTTTAAAAAATTAAATAAATTAAATAAACTATTTAATTGTTAACATATATTTTTAAATACATATATATCATTAAATTAGTTATAAGTTAAATAAATTAGATTAAAAATAATAAATAAGTTAAGTATGAGACGTAACAGAGAATGATCTATCAAGTGAATGCACCTGGTCAATCAGTCACAAAAATTGAATGCTCACAAAGGATAAGAAAGAAGAAGGAGAAATTTACTGTACAGTCCCATATAAAGGACTTATTTATCAAATGATCATAAGTTTTAAAATATTTATCAAATGGTCCCAGATGCGTTGTCAATACAGCGCATGTTGTTGTCAATGCAGCATATGGTGTTATCACGTGACAACCCTTGACAACACCATGAGCTAAATTGACAACACCTCTGAGACCATTTAATAAATATTTTAAAACTTGGGACCATTTAATAAATAAGTCTCTTATGTGGGACTCAATAGTAAATTTCCAAAAAGGAACCCCTGTCGACAGAGAATCCAAATTCCCAAGCCATGAGCGCCTCTCTTACTTTCTCGCACTGCACAGCAATCTCTCTGAGGAGAGAGAAGAAGACGAGAGAGAGCACCGCCCTATTCCACCATTTATAGAGCTGACATTCAATGGCTCTGCACCAGAACAAAGAAAGAAGAGTCTCTCTTGTTGGACCGACTGCGCGAGAGAGAGAGAGAGACAATCTAGAAGACAACACCACTAAAGTCTCGACCTTCTTCGACCCGTTCAATTTTAAAACCGGCCTCCTCAATCCCCCAACCAATGGGCGACCCTTCATCCCCTCCGACTTGCTCTCCTGAAGCCGCCGCCACCACGCCCACTCATCCTTCTTCTCGAAAAACCAAAGCCAAAGGTGGTCCCGACAACAACAAGTTTCGGTTTCGAGGAGTCAGGCAGCGAAGCTGGGGCAAATGGGTCGCCGAGATCCGTGAGCCCCGCAAGCGTACCCGCAAGTGGCTCGGCACTTTCTCCACCGCCGAGGACGCCGCCCGTGCCTACGACCGAGCCGCCCTCATCCTTTACGGCTCCAGGGCTCAGCTCAACCTTCAGCCTTCTCTCTCCTCATCTTCCACCTCCGCTTCCTCCTCCTCCTCCTCTTCTCGCCCCTCCAATTCTTCCTCCACTCAAACCCTCCGCCCCTTGCTCCCTCGTCCCCCCGCCGCCTCCTCCTCCTCCTCCGCCTTCTTGCCCTACGCCGCCCTTTACAACACGCAGTTTCTCTGCCCAGTAGTCAACAACACGCTTCAACTTCAACACCATCCACAGAAAGTGGTGCAATTTTATGGGTCACCGAAATCTGATGGTGCAAATTATATTAATCTTGATGACTCCACTGCAGCAGCAACCTCGTACCAGAACCACACCCATGATCTGCATGCGTCAAATCAGGAGCAGTATAGTCAAAGTCAGAGCAACTGCATGCACGAGGGTATTAACTCCTTGGTAGGATCAGGCTTGAGTTCTTCCCAGGCTATTATAACGCCGCAGCGGGCCGCTGTGGATCTGCCAGTGGCGGCGGCGGCGGCAGGTAGCGTGGGATCGCCGTCTATTTGGCCGATGACAGATGAGGAAGAGTACCCGTCTTGTCTTTGGGACTATAATGATCCTTTCTTCTTTGATTTTTGAGATCGATGGAATCGAGAGGGAAATTTCTTCCAATTGTTATTGATTTGAATATAGGTCAAGACGGGTGATGGATTTAACTGGTTCTACTGCCTAAATCACGTTGCATGTGGCATAGGAATTGATCATCCAATTATGCCAGGAGGTTTTTCTCAGGGCAAGCTGGCCACACATACATAAAGCTATAGCTAGGTACCTGATTTATCTTCGTCTTAAAGCAGGTGAATGTCTTTTCTTTTTACTGGAACGAAAGACACACACACTTTAATTTAAGCAGGTACGAGTTCGATATACACTTCTTCATTAATGTTTCTGTGGAACGTAACTATCCGTCTCTTCTTTTAAATTCCAGATCCACTGAATTATCGTCATTAGGGAACTTTGCAAGCAACATCACCTTCTGCAATATGCACCTTCAAATTTCATGTGCATGCATGGCGAGGTTTCTTAATACCAATTACTCACTATAATAATTTATGAATACTTATAATTTGTATTTCCCCCCTCTCATGGTTTGATGTAACTGACTAATTGTATAATCATTTGCAAAATCAGTGTCCAGTCATCACCGGAATTAGTACCTCCGTTAATGATTAAAGTTGGGATGAGAAACAGTAACGCTTTCTTTAATTTTTCATTACGGTCAGGCGATCATATTATTTTTTTTCCTGTAGAAAGACCTGTCTCTGATAAGCTCAGCTCATCAAGTTAGGTCTCTTGCATGAATAATTTAGTATTATGATCTAGGATTCTCTGCCACATTTGGTCGATGTGTTGGTGGTACGTAAATGTAACTTTCAGATATTCTTCCCCTTTCTTCATGCAAGTAGAATTAAGGATTTTGAACTGATGGATGTTCGGAGTGAGCTCTAGGAAAACCATTTTTATGGTTAGCTTTTGCGGTGAATTAGTGATATAGTTTTGATACGTTCTGATTAATGAACTGATTAATGAGATTATGTATCAACTCCCTTTTGCTTTAGTTCTAATTGGCCCGAAAGTTTTTTAATATATTGTTCGAAGCATCAAAATGGTTACTGTTAACAACTTAAAGATTTTAATGATCCATTTTAGTTTTTTAATGGAGTATTGCATTTTGAAACTTTTTGGGCTACATAGAACCACACATTTTTTTAGGCAACCATTACTCTTGACCGAAAAGCTTAGTTTCAGAAACAAATTTACATTTTAAACAATTTCTTTTACAAATAACTACCATTATAAATGTAATCCAAAAGGAATAATACGACTTAAGCTTATAATTTAAAGAGGTTCTTATCTTTTTACTTTGATCGTAGCTTTAAACTGAAATGTTCTCATACATGTATGTCCGTGAGTTTTTCTTTTTGGAATGAGACGGGAAAAACCTAAAAGGTTACGTGACATGCATATAAAAATTAAAAAAAAATACAGAGGAATGAGATATCATCAGATGTTATAAGAGACTTGCCACGAATTCGAAAATCTTAGCTTAAAGCAATAGTTTATAAATCAAACATTTTTTCCAGTGTAGTGCATAAAATTTGAAGTGAGATTGTTCATGATTTATAAATTTTAATAAGTTTTTATATTTCTCAGTTTGAATTGGAATATATTTTTCTATAGTTAAGAATGAAAAGATATGATATATTTCATATGAATATCGTTGACTTAATTTATGAATTAAAATGAAAACAGTATTTAATTTAATTCGCATGATATATGTATGTAAGTGTAAATTTCAATACCACAATTTTAACAAGTTATGTTGTCTCCAATAATTACAGGTCTCCACTATGTTGTTTTCGCACTGTTCACTCGTTTTAGCCATGCATTTCGTTACAAATATAATATTTTGTATCACTATATTAATATTGATGATAGTAACGTTGATGTTATAATCAGCTAGGGTTGGGATTGGATCAAATGTTTTGATCGATTAGCTGACTTCCTTTTTGATGGATTATCAAATAAAATCCATCAAAACATTTGATTTTTGAGAGAAATGCAGGAAATAATATTTTATAAATCTCAAAGATTTGTCAATGACAAAATATCACTTATTAATTGTACCACTTTCACTTTTTATTAACAAATCTTAAGGACTTACAGGATATTGTGCTTGTTTGGGAACACCGTTTTCCAAATGGTGCACGTAAATCGAGATAAAACCATTTCAAAATCTGTAAAAACTATCTCGAAATTCATAAAACCATCTTAAAATCCGTAAAATACTTCGAAATCTGTAAACTCATTTCTCCCAACGGACTTCCCAAGCACACACATTATTTCCCTCACTTGGTGGACAAGTGCAATTCTCCTTGATTTGTTCTTAATTTGTAGTATAAAAAATTAATCACGAAGTTGATCTTATTGGGAGTGTATATACATATATTTTATATATCCTATGTAAAGATTACGTAAAGCCATATTATTCCGAAGTCATTATTACTGCAACTAATTAAATAAAGAGCAACCGGCCAATAAGCGAATTGATGAAACTTCCTATTTATTGCACGGGGAGATATATATATATATATAGATACATATCAGTCCACTTTTACATCTAATAACAAACCATGCTATATTCTTCTTCTGTGTCGTTTTGTTGAAGGCCAATCGTATTCGGATATATATGAACGGAGCATTTGTATTTGAGATGCTCAAGAAACGTTATATCTTATAACTTTGAAATGGAAAGTAGTGTAAGATGTGTTACCATCAATTTATCCAAAATCATTAATCATTTTTTCTGCCTCATGCAAAAAAAAAGGTAATAATAATAATCTTTTTTTTTCTTTAAAGGAAAAGGAAATAAAAAAGAAAGAAGCTGGAAAGTGAAGTGAGCCATCGGATTGCCCCAACGTGGATCCCATTAGATATATCTTTAAGATCACAATCACAATTTAGGTGAAAGCGAAGTTTGCCAAATTTTGTAGCGAAAATGGGCTTCATGGTTATTATGGGCCCAGTCCTTGTTGTAAAGTTGGGCTTACAGCTAGACTTTCCTTGTCTCTGATTCTGACCCGTATTGTCCACATCATTTAATTTCTTTGCCTTTGACCCTTTTTTGACCCAAAAGATAAAAAAAAAAGTTTATTATTATCATTATCATCATTATTATTTAATATCATCTTTAAAAAAGCATTACCTTTTTACAAATTATTTCAATTGTTTATTTTTGTAATCGGATATAACATTTTTTTTCCAATATGAATATGCGTTTGCTCTCTATTTAGTTCGCTTCTATACATTAGATGACAGAATTATAAAAAATTCAGATATAATTTTTTTATAAAAAAATTGGAATAAATATTTTAGAAGGGTGGGGCCTACTAATCGAGGTACAGGGATTCGTACAGAGAAAATGTTGATTGGGTTCAATTCGATACTTCGTTGTTGAAGCCTTGGAGGGCTTGAAAGCTACAGAACGGTAGGGATGTCGTTTGGTGGGATGGGGAGTCACATGCGTGTCATGTGGGTCTCTCCTCGTCGTTTTGCTTTTGTGGGTTACTTCTTCCAACGACATGTCGCATTCATTAGCAAACATTTAAGATAGATATTATTATTTAACCAACAAATGTTTTCTAAGAAATTAAAGCAAAAAGTTTCTTTACCTGTATATTACAAAAGCTGAAAAATACATTGTTGAAATATCCATTGCAATAAAGACTATATACACGTTGAGTTATTTTTTCCTCCTGTGTTTTTTAAACCATTGATCACAAAACCTAACTAAGCTTTAAAAATACATTATGTGTAATTGTGTATGCAAAATTTAAAATTTAATGTTAAATATAAAATATTCAAGCCTAAACTCCAAATTCTTAACTTTATTTATAAAGAAGAAAAAACATTGTGTAAAATAATAGTATATTTGCCGGGTAAAACAAAATATTTTTTGTTAAGCACATGTATAATATATTGAAAGTAATCTTATTTGTAAAGCTATTTAAATAGATTAGTCTTGCCCTCAACAGGCCAAGGGCTAAAAGGGCAGGCTTGGAAAACCTGTATACCTTAAAATCATCGTATTATTAAGAATTAGCTTTAATTTGAAACTTAATTCGATAAAGTCTCGAAAGAGGATGAAGAAAAAGTTCAGCCTTTTGAATGATTTCAAAGGTTTAACCATTCCACATGCAATGCAAGCATGAAACATGTAAGTTAAAAAGTAAAATGTATATATTTTTCAAAGCAGAATATGTCTACGTATAGTGAGAGTGAGTACTCTAATTTGAATTACTCATGTTTTAACAATTAAAAACAAGCGAGTCCAAAAGCATCAATCGTTGCCCCCAAAGGGTTGACCCTTTTATTTTTTTTAGCTCTAAAAAGCTGATCGATTCAAGCCCTATTTCCTTTTACACCTTCTAAAAGTTAAGTCCAGCACTTTCGAGTTTAAAATGGTTGCCCTAGTAGGTTCAATCTGTTTTGACAGCTATACATATTCAATGCACCGTTAGACATTAAAGGTTAACATTTCTCTTAACAAGAATTTGAACTTTAGTTTACTATATAACGACTGATTCTTTTTACAAGATTCAACTTGTACTGGGTTTGTCAAATCGTTTGGAAAAACCAAACACACGTTCAACAGTATTTTTCATAAAACGAGATAATTTCATCTACATATTCATCTTAGCTTGCGTTTTACAAGATTCAACATGTTCTCTTTAGATTTACATTGACAAGACCGACTCAAATTCATCTTGTCCTCTTTAGACTCTGGGAGTGTAAAAAATCTCACTTACTAATTTATATTGACAAGACAAGACCGACTCAAATTCTATCTAAATCTTGATCAAACTTTATATCAACGGTGTATATGATAACTCTTCTAAAAGGGGTTTTATACGGCAAGATCAAATGACCTTACACAAAAATGTTCTTTAAGATATAAAAACAAGCAGTTTCTTTCCCCACAAATGTTGACTCAGAAGTTAGATTAGGGGGAGCAACGGGTGGGTGGAACTGCCTCGTGGGGTAATCCGTGAAGGATTACACGGGTACAGGGTGCCCGTACAAACGGGTACGGGTCAAAACGGGACGGGTTATGGGTAACCCGTAGCTGTTGCTCAACAAACCCAGACAGACGCCCTCCTTGCTTGCTGAATCCACCAAAGCTCACATCTCAGATCTTGCAACCACCTGAGCTCTCTGAAGACGATGAGGTAATCGTTAACCCTCCAGCCAAGATCATGTACCTGTTACAGGCAAGATCTAGAACTGTTATTCAACACCTTCCCAGACAGACGCCCTCCAGTGAAGACGACATCGATCTTCAACCATCCACAATGGCGATGGTGATGAGTCATGAGATCTCCATCTTCGAATTCATCATTCGACTCTAATTTCTCTATGATGGCGACAAGCTATGGATGAAGGTCATCTTCGACTTCTCCAACAACTGACAATGGCGACGGCGACCTCGACCTCGACCTTAGAGGGTGTTAGCAATGGCCAAATATTCGATGGCTTCATCTTCTTCGTCCATCACCATATCTTTTTCCTCCTTGATTTCTAACAAAGATAGACTGCAGAGATTGTTTATATATTCACAAATCTTCTTCCCACCATTGGCTTCGACAAGCTATGAAGAGGACGAGGAGGAAATGGATGGTCCAGAGGGAGTTGAAGTCCTGGAGGTGGAGGATGAAGCAGAGGGAGAGGCGGGAGAGGAGGATGAGGGCGGAGCCGGAGACGAAGGCGAGGGCGAAGAAGTGGAGCAACGGTAAGAGCATGGATCAGATTAGGGAAGGACTGAGCGTGACGCGACTGGAGACTGGAGAGAGAGAGAGACGAGTGGAGAGAGCTTGTCACTTGCCGGTGTGAGACTGGAGAGAGAGACTGAGAGTGAACACTGAAGCCTTGAAGGGGGTGAGATGTGTTGAATGTGTCAATGTGTGACAGTGTGAGTGTGACAAGGCTGCTTTTTTTTAATTGATAAAGTGATCTCATGGGCGGGCACGGGTCACCCCGTGGGATGGTAGCCCCACTCGTTTTGGATCTGTCCATAACGGGTTCAAAACGGGGCGAGTTTGAACGGGTATTTTAAGGCCGGTTAGTGGGCGGGGCGGGCATTTTTCTCACCCCTAAGTTAGATCATCAACTAGTAGACAAATTTTTATCCTAATCATGTTAAGGATTTGTTTGAATTAAAGGTAGAAACTAATTTTTAAACATTATTTTGTTCACAATTTATGAGGTAATCAAGTGAGCTGTATTATCCTAATACATGTGAATATGATTTTATAATAATACGGGAATAGGGTATGAGTTAGCATTATTTAAATGACACATTTACGCTTAAATCGTGGATGACATAGACCGTCCCTATACAGCTAGTGTCGGAATTTGCTCCGATCCTTGATTGCGCCGACTCGAGTTTTTTTTTTTTAAAAAAGATTCAATCCATTCCATTGATGCATACCTGTTAAATCAGAGGAATCCTTAAAAGTAGAAGTCTAGAAGACAAGAGAGAACAAATTAAAGGAATATTAAATTTATTATTAATGTTTACATATGGGAACCCTTGGATGGATGTATGGATGGATACCTACAAGTGACGAGGGTGGGCGTATTTGTAGGCTTTTTTTTTTTCAGAACATTCTCATTCCTCAACAGATGGTCCAGATCAATCACGCCCAATGCTTATATATATATATATATATATATATGCGCGGGCATGTATGCCTTATGGATAATTTTACTTATATATTTACACGAAATAATAATTTTTTTGGGGGACTGTGTGGGGTACAGAGAATCATTCAAATTAAAATGTCTGGACAAAGGATTAGGGGTAACCTCACTTAATATGAATCTAATAATATGAATTTTTTTTCCTGTAAATAAGAGATTTTGAGTTTAACCTCACTTATTACTATTTTACCCCCAAGATCTTTAATGCAATATTTAAATTGAATTGGAACCTAATGGATAAGAATCATTGATTTTAAATTTGAGAGAATAAAATCAAAATAAGAGTAAAGATGGAAAAAATCGTATTAATTCTACTCTAACCTATTTTGAAAGGTTTTAGAGACTTTTTTTGA